>JASANG010000697.1:0-54813 GCA_030248215.1 Enoplolaimus lenunculus | reverse complement strand
TTGACAAAACTTTTAAGTACTAAAACGAAAAACAAAAACGTATATGTTGTAATGTGCAAAATTTCATTTGGGGTTCGAATAGTTGTAGCGATGAACCCGAAGTATGCACATGCATCATTACCATCCGTTTCATCTTACTGTAGTGACCCGAATAAGAATGAAGTACTGATATTTATTAGCAACTATCGGTTGAATTAAACGTTTTTTGCCTTGCTTCAAAAGCTTGAGTGATAACGCAAGGTTATACTTTGGAATGTTACTTTCACATTTATGGACTCTAATTGTGTTTTAGGGACTCTATCTTCTTACTTACTCTTATTAGAAATATAGCCTCCAAGATTGAGACTCAAAATGGGGACCCATCCTCTTATTACCCCCTCTTATTCGGGTCACTACAGTAAACAACTTCCTGATTTCGCTCCGGTTTACTCTAAGTTGCACCTGTTAAAACCAAAATGACCCCTTACATTTTAGAGTTGGTGGCCAAAGTACAGTTGTGGAATCACTCACTGAATGACATCGCAAACGCACAAAAGATCAAAACGCTGTATAATCATTTCACTGATATTTGTGCATATACAAAGGTCACACGTCAAAATAAATCTACTTGTCTAAAACGACACAATTGAATAATACAATTTCAAGCTCGTATATGCAACTTCAAGAGACGACTTCCGGACGTTTCATGTAATCATGGTTGTGGCACAAACGGTTCCAAACCCGAACAAACCGCTGACATCATTATAAAGCTATAATGTTCCACAGTCTTTTATATGTATATATTTCGATAAGTTTAAGCCCGAAAATGGTTGCTATACGCTTGGTTTATTTCCAGCGATGTGCCACAGTTTATTTGATTTTTTTCTCATTACAAAATAGCAATCCGTGGTTCATGGACATCGACACCACAGCAACAGCGGTAGCAACAGCAAGAACAACAACAACAACAACAACAACAACAACAACAACAACAACAACAACAACAACAGCAGCAGCAGCAACAACAACAACAACAGCAACAACAACAACAACAACAACAACAACAACAACAACAACAACAACAACAACAGCAATAATAATAATAATAATAATAGTAATAATAATGATAATAATAATAATAATAATAATAATAATAATCATAATAATAATAATAATAGAAACAACAACAGCAACTAAAGGAATAATAACTGCTTGTTTCCCAGACTGTCCTACCCCGCTGTCCAAATTTGCCAACTAATATATCTGACTTGAGGTTCATTTTAATCGTTTACCATTGCGGTTTTGCTGCTACAAAATCTAACCTTTCAGCATACAAATGCAGTCACAGACAAATTGAAAAAAAAACAGTTTTTTTGCTGTTCATAGTTTATATTGTTTTGCCCGGCGAATTTCAGTCCGAGATACACAGCGCTGATGCTGGAACTCGCCGCCCTTCTGATCAAGATTATACTGCCCAGAGTGGCGTTGTTCCTTAGTATTTTTTCGTTTGATAGAAACTTTTTGTAAATCCAGCGCGTTGTCGAGTTTAGGGTCTTGCGGGATTTTGACTATGAACAACAGCAGCCTTACAGAGAGCGGTTGCTGTAGCAGCCATGTACATTCAAAAGTTCATATATATTTAATTATTCGTTGTGATGGCTGTTGCGTTTGAGGGCCAATGTAAAGATCAGGGGCAAAACAGTAATTTAAGCATATTCCTAAGCCTAAGCCTAAAGCCTAAGCCTAAGCGTAAAAATGAGCATATTCCTAAGCCTAAGCCTAAGCCAAGCAGAAAAATCAGTCTAAAGGTTAAGCTTCCTTTTTTCTAGTCCCACAGAGAAAAACACACCGGCCGTGATCTTTGCATGGGCCCGTTTGAGTATGGGGATTTAAATCTAAAATTTGTTCAATTTAAATTCCTCTCTCACTATGCGATAGCATCACGTTTTTTAGTTGCGGTTCAATGATATATTGAGTTTCGGTGTGGTACAACGCAGTCAGCTTGGCGTTTAAAACTATACAGATTGAATAACAAAAGTTTTCGCCACAAATGCACGCCTTCTCATTGTACCCATGGTCACAACGACGAACAAACTGAGTTTCGCTTTACAGTCTGTTTTTTAGTCTTTAGTTGATTTGGACAACGCCTGCATATCAATTATTACTTGAAATACATTTTTTTCTATGCGAATATTTATATTTGAACTTTATGTTGATCGCACATTTAATTTTTGGGAAATTTGTTTTAGTTTGAAACTTTAGCGCATGTAAAGAACAGGGACTGAACTTTTCTCAGTGGGACTAGAATAGAGTAAGCTTAACCCCTTCTCACATTGAGTTGCCTATAGGCAAATCAGCGCAGTGGATATACGTTAAATAATGTATATCGCACTGTGTTTAACAATTGCAACACATATACAAGCACTAAATCACCACAAGACGTGAGAGCCCCATCGGGCTCGAGCGTCAAGCTCCTATAGCAGAGTGGTGATGGTATACGCCTCCCACTTCAGTCACTGGAGTTGGAATCCTACCACAAAAGTACGTCTCAGAGGAAATGGAAAATATTCATGTGAGAAAGGTTTAAGCTTTAGGCTAATTTTTTGCTTCGCTTAGGCTTAGGCTTTAGGCTTAGGCTTAGGCATAAACACATTCTTACGATTAGATTTAGGGTTACGCTTAGGCTTAGGCTTAGGAATATGCTTATCATACTGTTCCGCCCCTGTTCTTTGCATTGCAAGAGGCTTTAGGCCCATATAAGAGTAACTTAAAATTTCAAGGCTGACAAAATATCTTTCGTGGTAGCGAAGAATTTAGTATGACTATACAGGGAGGACAGAACATGTCAGGGGAAGGCGCAAATATTTTGTATGAAAGTAGAGTTTCCCTGGGTACTCTGTGGCAATGGGCGTAATTCGAATATTCACTTTTAAATGCTAAATGTAAGCTAATTTATAGTGAGTACTTATGGCACAATTCCATTCAAGCGTGAAACAAGTTTCGAAAAGTCACAACTCTTTGATGTACTATCAGGCTAATACTGCCTTGGTTTATGCTTCTAAATTTGGCTCTGAATCTGTGTAAAACACGCGCAACTATTTCTATACTTATCAGGGTACAACCGGAGGTCTGCCTCCGGCTCCGGCTGCGGCTCTGGTAGAATTGGTGCCAGAGGTTCCGGCAGTCTCGGTAGTAAAATTTTGCATAATTTTGCAAAATTTATCTGTTTAGCGCGTTTTGTTTCACTTTTGTTACAATCTGGAAAGAATTTTCGAAATTTCACAGAGAATTAGCGTAAAACCAAACAACTTAACAACATATTACCGATATTCGGTAAAATTAACTAATTAACCACTATTTTTATTACCCAATTTCCACTCACCTCCGGCCCCGGCTCTGGCAAGTTTCGTTGACCTCCGGCTCCGGTTCCGGTATTTTTCACCTCCGGTTGCACTCTGTAATTTATACTAAGCATTGCGCTGTCGATGAGAGAACTGTAGTAGTTACTTGACTACCAAAACGAAACTTGAGACCTGATAAAAGTAAAATTTACATGGAGGATTTGTCACCCTTTTGCAGATATGATCATACAAACCGACAGCTTACAGTACGAAGCACAAAATTTGTTTACCCTGCACACGAAAGTTTGGCTACGCCGTCTGGTAGAGTCAGGTGTATTTATTTTCCTATACTCTGTGACATTTATCAGCCATGCACCATGGTTCTTAACCCTTCTCACATTGAGTTGCCTGTAGGCAACTAAGCGCAGTGTATATACGTTAAATAGTATATATCGGCACTGTGTTTAACAATTGCAACGCGTATACATAGTACTAAATCACCACAAGACGTGAGAGCCCCCTCGGGCTCGAGCGTCAAGCTCCTATAGCTGAGTGGTGATGTTATACGCCTCCCACTCCAGTCACCGGAGTTCGAATCCTAGCATAAACGTAGGTCTCAGGGGAAATAGAAAGTATTCATGTGAGAAAGGGTTAAGCATTGAATATAGGGTGTGTATTTTCAAATGTGTCTTGTATACTTATCACTGGTTGACGGCAGGTGTTATATCTTTTGAATGAGCGAATGGTGAGCATTGAAATTTATAATGAATGTATTTGACATCCTGTGCTTCTGCGCAAACTTTCAGATGCACAAAATCAATTTGGTCCGGCCCGATGATTGATGTGGGCAGCGACCAGGTATTTTTAAACATCACGACTCAAAAACCGAACTAAAGATGGATAATACATAAACGAAATGTATTTTTGTGTTTGAAATTCCACCGAGAAACAAACAGGTAATTAGTATTGTCAAGCGCTCAACTAAACATAGGCCTAATTCTAATTTAAGCAAAAAATTTAATCTATGGCTTATGTCTCTCATACGGCTTTATGTGCACTTTGGCCAATGTTACTTTTAGGGTCGTAACAGTAGATTAAGCGAATTCCTAAGCCTAAACCCAAGCCTAAGCATTGCAAAAGAGTATTCCTAAGCCTAAGCCTAAGCATTGCAAAAGAGCATTGTTAAGCCTAAGCATTGCATAAGAGTATTCCTAAGCCTAAGCCTAAGCCTTAGCCTAAGCAAAAAGATGTAGTCTAAAATATAAGCTTAATCTTTTACGGACCCACCACAAACCGGGACGGACCTAAAACTAACATGGGCCTTGCGCTTTGAACTTGCAAAGATCGACAGCATAGTTTAACTGCGCGGATCACAACAATATTTTCAGTACACTGTAAATTTCAGAATCACTCAGTCTGAGTTAGGACTTTCAGAACTCAGAAAGTTGAGTTGATTCAATTCATTCTGAGTAAATTAATGAACTCACCCAGTGTCAACTCAACTCAGAGTGAGAATCAAATCAACTCAGAGTAAGTTAATGCTGATATTAATTCAGAAATAACCAACTCGCCAACAGAATTGATTAATCAACTCATTGGAATTTACAGTGTAACGGCAAACTTTTTATACCGTTTTTGTTCACAGGAAATGTTCCTCAATAGGTGTAAGTGGGTAAAGATTTTTACTCGCGTTGCGTTTTACCATCGGAAATTTTATTTTTTTTACCCGCGCGTATACCTGCGCAAAATTCATTTGCCCGTTACCCGTCTTTACCAGCGCAAAATTTTTTTACCGATACAGACCTTAGCTGCCTTTACTTTTACTTTTATGTTTAATACAATTGTGTAATTCTACAGTGCATAGATTTTACTCACTCAATTTACGTTTCAAAAATTGTTTATCAGGTACTTTCAAAACAAACCATTCAGTAAAAAATGTTACACCAGACAATATATATTTCACATTAAGTACATCTATCACCGTTAAACCTAGGTTGCTTGCCCATGGATGATCAGTGAAACAAAACATTTTTCTCTGTACAAAATCGTTGTCGTTAAGTGCGCATAAATCGCACATTTCTTATCGGTTTCGTTACAATTTGTCTAAAGAACTCTTTCAGAAAGCTGTAAACATATTGTTTCAAGCCACAGGAAAGTATAACCTCTATAGTTAATTTTAACTCAGAATGAGTCGAATCACTCAGTCTGAGTTAGGACTACCAGAACTCACAATTCTGAGTTGATTCAGCTCATTTTGATATAATTAATCAACTCCCCCGGAGTCAATTTAACTCACAGCGAGAATCAAGTCAACTCAGAGTGAGTTAAAGTTTTCTGTTATTAACTCAGAAATAACTAATTTTCCGTCTGAGTTGATTACTTAACTTATTGGAGTTTACAGTGTAAAGTACATAAACACAGTTCGAAAATTCAAGTTTTTTACATGATCTGGTTTCAAATTTATTCGGAAAGTTTTAGGTGGGAAAAGAATTACAAATTTTTACCCGCGTTTTGAAATTTTTTACCCGCGGTTATACCCGCGCCAAAATTTTCTTACCCGTACCCGTGTCACTCTCGGATAGCGTGCAACTGTGCGTCACTCTTAACACAACAGTTGTACGATGTGTGATATATCGATGATTTTCTTAAAAACTTCACAATTCACTTTCCTTCAAAACTTAATATTTCCAGCCCAAATTAGCCTAAATTTGAATTACGTATCCTTATTGGTTGAATTTTTCGCAGAATTTGAGAAGTTCGCGTATTGTTGAAGAATTTATAATTTCAAAGCGACACCGTTGTCGAAAAACCTAATTGTCCACCAATTTGTGCTGTAGTGATTCGATAAAAATTGCTTTTTTAAACCCTGGGCGGAACAGTATTATAAGCATATTCCTAAGCCTAAGCCTAACCGTAACAACGAGCATATTCCTAAGCCTAAACCTAAGCCTAAGCCTAAGCCTGAGGCAAGCAAAAAATCAGTCTAAAGCTTAAGTTTACTCTATTGCAGTCCCACAGAAAAACGTTCCGCCCCTGATCTTTACATGGGCCCATGCGTTGAGCGAATACGTATTATACCGTGTGAGCGGCAGTTAGGTTTCTCGATTACAACCCATAGAAACAAACGTTACACCCCTCAAAACAATATGGACCGCGTATCCAATCAGTAGATTACGTCCTTGTGAGCAAAGGAAACAATTGTTCGGGTGACGAACAGTTGTTGTAGTCAGCCAGGCCGGCAGCAACAAATCTCAAACACAGTTCACAAACCAAAATTGCAGATCAAAATGGTCATCTGTCACGAAGCGAAACTGTTAAATGAGTACAAAACCAACGCAGACAGGACAGCAGCCGAGAGAGAGAGAGAGAATCGTTTAGATTTGACGCCAACCACGCGCATGTAATATTTATGAATACTGAAGCTTTGTCTCTCTCTGTTGTACCCAGTGTAATTATTTATATACTATCACATTTAGACGAAAATCTGTTTTTTTGCTCAAGTGTATACTATCTTTTTTTATTATTATGAGGCTTCTAGAATCAAAGTAGTATGTTTACCACCCTCCTAAAGTATGTTTCGGTGATAATATTTGACGTGTTTGTGAGACTAAAACCCACCGCCATAAAGTGTAGAAGTTTGCGGCCAGAGCCGTGGCCGTGTCTATATTCTGCTGACTATACCATTGGTCGTCCGGCTAACAAAAGAAACTCAAAACATTTGTGCTCTTCTGCAGAACGGCGGCTTTGACTTTACTGTTTAAATAGGCCGACGTGACTTTCTATATTGAATATAATTTTTTATATACTAAAAGAATACATACAGCAGTAGGCAAGAGACGTCGTAGACTTTTGCCATTTTGCTGTTTTCAAAAGTTTTTGGTTAAAAAACACACCGCAAGTTTTGATCAGGCACTTTTTTCTTGTGCCTTTTTGGTCAGCGTCTCTGTAGAATTCGACTCTACTCGATTCGTTGGCGTAGTTTTCGTGTTAAAACGTCGGAATTAATTTTTTAAGCATAACATTTTTTGCATCAATAGATTTGGGAATCTGTAGCATTGTTGGAATCACCAAAGTTTTTGAAATCTGCAGTGGAATTACCAGTAATGAAATTAGTTTTTCAAACCAGGAACGAATTTTCTTTTTGCATTTACATTATTCAGGATTGTGTTACGTTGTAAATAAGCTTGGCATCCAAGCATTGTTTTTAAATATTCTCAAATGTGTATAGCGCCTATCATCTGTTTTAAAGATTTGCAGTCTCTTAAAATTTATATACTGTAGTGACCCGAATAAGGGGGGTAATAAGAGGGTGTCCCCATTTTGAGTCTCCATCTAAAGAGTCAATATCCCTAATAAGAGTCAGTAAGCGGATAAAGTCCCTAAACCCTAGTTAGAATCCATAAATGTCAATTGACCCTAATTGTAGCGCATAAATGACTCCACGACCAAATAAAGTTGAGTTCGAAATTTTAAAGCGTACTTAAATTTTGAAAGTAACATTCCTAAGTATAACTTTGCATTATCGCTCAAGCTTTTGATGCAAGGCAAAAAACATTTAATTCAACCGATAGTTCCACTACCGGATATATATCAGTAACAAACGGTGTCAGAGCGCGGGTTAAAAATAAATAACAGTCCGTAACCGAATAAAGGGAGTGCCTTCTGGAGAAACCAAATAAATATCAGCCCCCCTTTTATTCGAATCACCACAGTACATCATTTTATTGACAGTTTAATAATTTTGCAAGATACCAATTAGGGCCACGTTATACTTTTTTGTGCTGCCCGGCACCTCGCGACGAATATAAAATTAAATTTAAAGTTAAAACACAAAGGACCTAAATATAGAATTCTTTTGGCGTTGTAGAAAATATTTTGGTCTGAGGCAGCTGAGAAGATGTCTATAGGAGGGGAACGCTTTTGTGACCTCCGTACCTGCAAGTCTGTCTCTTTGTTTCAAGGTTTCGGGTAAAGCTTAAGCGTGACCTCCGATGAAATTATAAGCAAAAACTTTGACCGGGCCTGTGACCGTTTAGCTTAAAATATAAATAGTAAATAAACACAACTGAAATACGACCGAATCTGCACTGCAAAAAATGGTGAGTCAAATTGACTCCCTCCGAAGTAGGCTTTACGGGACTACACAAATTGAGCCAAATTCGACTCCGCCAGAGTCAAACGTGCGGCTAAGCGAGTCGAAATTGACTCTGGCGGAGTCGAATTTGACTCAGTTTGTGTAGTCCGTAGAGCCTATTTCGGAGAGAGTCAATTTGACTCACCATTTTTTGCAGTGTACAGTTCTAATATTCGACACGGTATGTATAAGATATATCGAATTAAATTCTATCAAATTACAAAGATCAGCATTCTATTTTTTTTGCAAAGTTACAAGCCTATGACCACCTGGTGATATGTGCAGTAGCCATTTAAGTTTACCGGTACACACTGCAAAAAATGGTGAGTCAAAATTCGACTCCACCAGAGTCAAACGTGCGACTCTGTTAGTCGAATTTGACTCTGACGGAGTCGAACTTGACTCAGTTTGTGTAGTCCCGTAGAGCCTATTTCGGAGAGAGTTAATTTGACTCACCATTTCTTGCAGTGCAGATATCGATTTTAACTGAACAGAACGAATGTTTCAAAATCAATATCTATTAATCATCAAGGAGAGTGTAATATACTGGTTTTGAAAGCTTTCGAAATTGCGCGCATAATAAATCATTTCGTATCAGATGCGGAACAGTGAGTCTTAATACGTTTTGAAATTTTAATTTTCAAACTACACGGATTGCAGTATTAACAAGCAGTCCGTGAAATGGTCAGAGAGACGGAGTAAATATGTATTTACTTGAATCAGGGTTTCACTTTAAACAATGCCAAGCAAACTGATCGCGTCACGAATTACAGTCTGGATCGAAAATTGTGCCTGTTGGGCTTAGGCTAAATCAGGCATAAGCTCAAAACCAGTATATAAGGCTAAGCGAAGGTTTAAGGCCATCGGCTTTATTTGGAATCATTAACATCCGCGCATCATCGTTAAGCAGCATGGCTCAACATTTGTTTTCCCCACATAAAGTCCGCCGACGTATCAAAGCAAACCTAAGCATGAGCCTAAGCTCAAATTATGTGATGATGTAATAATATAACTTTAGGTGAAATTTTTTTCGACTTTTATTACATACAACCTAGTGCTGAAGGTGAACAACTACAAAGGCATTTGCTATTTGCTATACCGCAGCAGGCAAATATAACAATTGAAATATATGAAAAATATGTCAAAGTTCGGAAGCAGTAACTTATTTCTGAGACCGTCTGAACGCTGTCTGTTTTAAAATTAGAAATTTCCAAGGTATATATTTTACAATGCATTTTCCCTCGATATTTCGTCAGCATGCACGTTTATGGTTTACTTGCATTAGCTATAATTGGATGGAAATCCGTTGCCGAATTTTGGCGGAAAAGTTTAGAGCTTAGAGGTTAGTTTTAGAAAAAGTTGAACCCTCGTTTTTAGTGTTTGGATCGCCCTTAAATTTGCCATTCCTATTTTTCACCTATACATGTTACACTGGAGCGTTCATTTGCATATGTATTATTTGTATTAAATATCGTCATACACTTACATTCAGCATTTGCACTTTTTGCCGCACACAGTGTAAACTATCAAGGTCAATAATCGCTGTGGTGCAATCGGTTACCAGGTTGTTCCGTTAGAGACGCTGTGAAGAGTAATTGAGTGGAGTTCGATTCCTGCTGGAGACTTTAAGATATTTTCAAATAATGTTTCAGAACCGAATTCACAGACAGATCTTTCTTGACGAAGAAGCAATTAGCATATTTCCACATGTAAAGATTCATTTGAAATTGAAACGATGTTGAATGCAAAAATAAGAAGACGTTACTAATTTTTCTTTTACAATCGACTTTTATGATTGTTTTCTCGCGAAACTAAAAAATAGCCCAAAATTTATATGCTCAGCTCCTTCCCGCATGAAACTTTTGGATTTCAACTAACAGTTAGGGTTGCGCTTTTGTTGTCGCCCGGCGCCGTCCGCCGGCATGCAACACTACACACAAAAACATTTTCTGATATTCAAGAAATATTTTTTAAAATTCAAGACAATTATGTCATAATTGACACTCCAAACATATATTTCTTGACAGCAAGACATTACTTTCTGAAATTTTTCAGATTATTTCTGAAATATAAGACAAATGAGTCTGAAATAAAAGACATGTTTTGCAAGATTTGTCAGCGAAGTTGCGTTCTAAATTGAGAGCTAAGCTCAACCAAATTCCCTAACTTTACAACCTAAGATACGTTCAAGACGTAAGCTGGGGGAAGTCTGAGCTCAACCCGAAACGTCTTTGAAATTCGATTATTCATATATTCTCTCAAGAATATAAACGGAGCAACTTTTTACATACATAAAAATCAGAAAATTAGTCTTGAATAAGACAATTGTTTCTTGAAAGGAAGAAATTTATGTTTCATAAATTTGAAATAGTAATTTCTTGAATATAAGACATTTATGTCTTAACCATTTGAGACACAAGTTTCTTAAACATTTAAGGTTATAAAAGTTTGAAATAAAGACGAAATTTAAGAAAATAGGAGTCGTAAAATTTCAAGACAATTTATTTTATGTGCAGGTGTATTATCGTTCGTCACCATACGGTATCGTACGTGCGTGAGTCACGTACGATGCCGCTTCTACGTAGCTTTTTAAGGGACTGATTGAGTGCAAGAAAAACGTTTACTTTATATTGCATGTGGCACAAAGCCATGTAACAAGGTCTCTGAAATATCTAAGTATTGGCAAAGTCTAAAATATTAGTTTGCAGTAACTCTACCAACCAGCCCATTAATACTGTAGTGACCCGAATAAGGGGGTAGGGTAATAAGAGGGGGTCCCCATTTTGAGTCCCAATGAATAGGAGTCCGTGTGCCAAATAAGAGTCCGCAAGCGGATAGAGTCCCTAAACCGAAACTAGAGTAAATAAATGTCAATTATCCCTAATTGAGCGCATAAATGACTGCAGGACCAAATAATTAGACTTTGAAACTTTAAAGCGTACTTAAGTTTTGAAAGTAACATTCCAAAGTATAACCTTGCATTATCGCTCAAGCTTTTGATACAACACAAATAAACGTTTGCTTCAACGGATAGTTGCAATACCGGACATATCAGTAAGCAACGGTAGCGGAGACCTATTTGAAAATCAATAACAGACCGTAACCGAATAACAAGGGGGGAACCCTTTGGAGAGGCCAAATAAATATCAGTCCCTCCTCTTATTCGGGTCTCTACAGCATGCAAATCGTCAATGCCTACATGGACGGTGGGACAACGGCGGCAAAAATTGTGGCATTTTCGCTGGAGTTAAAATATAAGCTTCAAGTTTTGTACTGAAATACGTAGGAAACATTTGAAATTCTTACTAACCATTCTAAACACCTGAAGAAACGCCAGCTGAGACCGGATGTTTTAGAGGTTGCGAAACTATTCAAAAAATGTGAAATAGGTACCCGAGGACAAAGTGTTTTTAAAAGAACCGGCCTCCCGGCTGTCTCAAAAATTATTACATAAGATCGAATTATATTACGACAAACGCAGCAGATACGATACATTTACCGCAGTAACTTTTATGTGGCTAAAAGTTATCAAACTGTATGGCCTAACGAAAATTATCGCGTTAGCCGTTTCTGCTGTCTGCGTTCAGAACGTACTATGAAGCTGAAGTATGGTGTACAAAACGTAGGTATTGTGAAAATGTGACAATTTTGGATTAAGTTTTTCAACAGTGTTGTAACTCTTGAAAAAATAGCCAAATGTTGGAGCGACGGGAACTAAATTGTTTTACAATGGAATTGGGGATTAGCAGCTGATCTAAAAACGGTGAAAATGACGAAAGAAACCTAACAAGCAAAGTGAGTGAAAAATGGAGTGCCAGCCCACCGTCGAATCTCACTGGAACCGAATAGTTGAAATAGTGGATTTACGTAGGTTAACCGACGAAGTTTGTTCAGAGAAGCCAGACGCATATTACATTTCTTAGCCGACTATCGCCAAAAAGTCACACCCAATTCTTGTACCAAATCGTGGCACGAAATTAAACTTTTGTATGGGAGGTGCACATAAGCGAGCGCTCTTAAATTACACAGATTTTGATAATGACATGAACGCGAAGATCTTTACAAAGTGGGGTTGACCTACATAATTTACTGTAGTGACCCGAATAAGAGGGGGAACTGATATTTTTTTTGGCCTTTCCATAGGGACCCCCTTGTTATTCGGTTACGGACAGTTATTTATTTTTAACCCACTCTCCGCCGCTCTTCGTTACTGATATATTTCCGGTACTGCAACTATCCGTTCAATTAAACGTTTATTTGTCTTGTGTCAATAGCTTGAGCGATAATACAAGGTTATACTTAGGAATTTACTTTCAAAATTTAAGTACGCTTTAAAGATTCGAACTCAAATTATTTGGTCCTGGAATCATTTATGCGCTACAATTAGGGTTAATTGACATTTATGGACTCTAATTAGGGTTTAAGGACTCTATCCGCTTACGGACTCTTATTATGGATTTAAGAAATGTGATTGAAAAATCTGTATATATCGTCCACCGTAAACTTGCAGTTAAGTGCGATTAATTTATCACCCTAGAAATTTGTAAAGTGTAGTGTATGAGATTTAGACGAGCCCACAGTCGAAAAACGGTGTATGTGCTACCCACTCATAGCATATTCCCTGGCCCTCATCAGCCAAATTTTTCCAGAATCCCTCACATTTTTCAGAACCATCCTCCCTCGAATTTTCCACGACTCACCGTCCAAACAAAATTCCTGACTATGCCCCCTGGTTCTGTTGTATTTCCAATTAATCTTGTACGGGACCAGCTTGAATACAAAGCATCGTTCACTTTTTATCGCAGCCAAAAGTGCCAGTGCGTAAATGCGTAATTGTGAACATTTTTTTTGCGATTGTGCTGCAATCATAAGTTAGCTCTTTCTCGCATGAATATGTTTCAAACCCATGGACTATTCATTGAAGGCGTTTACCATCCACCGGTATGCTATAAGAGCGAGTATCGTGTCTCAAAGGGTTTTCGCGATTTGTTGAGATTTTGCACTGCGTATGCGTGGAATAAAATTGTAAGACATTGCGCATCGTGACTATTTGCGTACAGTTTGTGTTAGTTGCTCGTCTTAGCATATCTACCTATAACGCCACAGTAATGTACTTTGATCACTCTTCCAGTTGATTTTATAAAAGTATGGGCCCTTGTAAAGATCAGAGGCGGAACGTTTTTCTGTGGTTCTAGAATAGAGCAAGTTTAAGCTTTAGACTATTTTTTGCTTGGCCTAGGCTTAGGCTTAGGAATATGCTTATAATACTGTTTCGCCCCAGCTCTTTACATTGTCCAAAATATGCAAAATATAGACAATTTATTCAAAATAAACATAAAACAAGTTTTAAGCAGTCTTGTGATATTTTGAGAGTAAAATACGTTGGTGTCGGCCGCAAATATTGCAACCAAGTTTACCTGTATAAACTATTCTGGTAACAGGAGTTAATAATTGAATATTGACAAAGTCGTAACTTGACATTGAATTACCTAATTGCGCTAGTATGTCAATAGCTTTACATACGTTATTAAATGTAACAAATTTGACGGATAATTCAACAACGTCAAACACTTCAATCCAGCCAGAAAAGCATTGCTTTATTCCACAACATTGTTTTGACGCATCCGATGTAATCCTTGCGCTTGTCCTTTCATCGTTAATATTTGGTACAATTTTTGGAAATACACTTGTGTTTCTTTCTATTTGTTGTTATCGATGGATGCAAAGTTTTACCAACATTTTGTTAATTTCGTTAGCATCTGCCGATTTACTTGTTGGAATATTAATTTTGCCACCAGCGATGCTATATTTATTGAACGAAACGTGGCCATTTTCACAGTTAACGTGTAAAATATGGGCAACATTGGATGTTCTGTTGTGCACTGCGTCAATACTTAATCTGTGTGTAATATCGTTAGATCGCTATTTTGCAATCAGTTGGCCCATGGTTTACATGACTCGGCGTAACTGTTGCACTGCTGCGTATACAATTTGTTTTGTATGGATAATTTCGCTGTTAGTATCATTGCCGCCGTGGTTTAATATAGCAAATTGGGGATTTTCATTTGAAGAAAACAGATGCGGTTATGTCCCTGAGTTGTCATACCGAATCTATTCGTCAGTTGGATCATTTTTCTTGCCGTCGTTTGTGATGCTGTACGTTTACTATCGTATTTATATTGTAACAATTTCTCGCGAAAAAGTCATGAACACCAATCGAACCAAATCCATGCGAGTTAAAATTCATCGGGGAGGCAAAAAAGGACCGAATCGGTCGTTACGATATGCGCTCGAAAGTTCTGCTCCGGCACTTGCGTTATCAGGGACGATACCCAAAGAAAACATTCCAATTGCCGAACATGCTGCTACATCGCCGAACGACAATACGACAACTGGAGATATTACAAGCCCACAGTCACCAGACACAACAGCATTTGCTCAACATTGCCAAACAGATAAGTTAATACAATCAGAGGGATCCAAAACAGACGATCCTGGCATTCAATGCACATCAGGTAAAAACACTACTGTTTCAATCGAAATCAAGCATGAAGCTGGAGTAATTACACCAAGCGATGACAACACAGCATCAGCATGGATAAACAAAGCATGTGACGATAAAAGCTGTAAACAAATCGTTCCCGGTAGTGTTGAACAGACCACCGACGCGTCTGCAGAACATAAGCCAACAGGAATACAGTTAATCCCTAATGCATCTGGAGATTTTTTAGCAAACAAACGTCAACCTGCGAATAAAAAACCTTTGTCAAGTGTTCAACCAGCAGTAGTAACCGAGTTAAATTCTACAAAATTAACCGAACAAAGCATAGCGGACTCGCCAACAGTGAAACCGTCAATCTTGAAACCGAGCAGCTCAACCAATAACTCAGGCAAGCGACGACCGATTACTGGAAAACAAGGACCGCGAATCATGTTTGCTCCGATTATCGCTGACCAAATTCTAACAACTGTAACACCGTTAACGTCTGCCGACACTGCAAAAATATCAAATCAACTACAAAACAGCAGGTCTCCGTCGTTGCCGCGCAGCCCAAATTTATTCACTGGAAAACAACTTCGATCACCGTCTGAATTTCGTCTCAAACATCGTCAAGAGTATTCGTTGATTCCTTCAATTTCATCAAGAGCCTTACTGACCAGCGGAAGCGAATCAGGCTCAAAACCAACCGCCGGGTTATCTTCACCGCGACCAAGCACGGCAATGGGTGGACTAGCAGACTTGGTAGTTATGTCAAAACGAGTATCAATTGTAGCTCATTCTTCAAAACGACCCCTCCGGCTCCTACGTGAAAAATCACAATCGTCCCTCAAAGAACGCAAAGCGTTGAAAACAATTGCAATTGTGGTCAGCGGTTTTGTAATTTGTTGGTTTCCGTTTTTTGTCGGTTATCTCCTCGAGTCAGCGTGCGCACCGTCGTCTTGGTGCGGCGTCCCTGGTCGAGCCATGGCAATATTCTTGTGGCTTGGCTATTCAAATAGCGCAATCAATCCTGCAATTTACGCGTTCTGCAACAATGATTTTCGTCGTTGTTTCAGAGATTTGCTCAGTTGCGGTTGTATGAAGAAAACATTTGAGCGATCGCAAAGCATTCGACGAATGCATCAAACGAGGCTTTGAAATCATGACTCGGCAAATTATATGTATATCCGGTATCGAAAAAGATAATAAAATAATTTCTTGTTACGTACTGTAACAGAGTCAAATTTGACTCCGCCAGAATCAAATTCGATTAACTGACTCGCTCTATGAGTCCAATTTGACTCTGGCTAAGTCAAATTTGACTCAGTTTGTGTAGTCAGCAAAAGTCTATTCCGAGAGAGTCAATTTGACTTCCCATTTTTTACAGCGTACTGCGGACTTTGTATAATCTTGAACAACAATAGATGATGCACTTAACATTTCTTTGAGATCTTGATGAAATTTCGTCATTTTTATATTGTAGGTACAACTGCTGCTGATTTGTTCTAAACATTGAATGATTTATAAGTGACTTGCAGCTGACTATGCTCATAAAACAACAGAATTTCTATTAATATTTCTATAACGGAAACGAAAACAGAAACCGATTTGTCCGAAAACGGAATACGGGTATTTTGCTTAAAGCAAGTTTAGTTTCCTGCCAGTGCAATAGAAATATGAAAATATGTACCCGGTTTGGTAAAATTTTAAACGAAAATAACAAAAATATTGCGCATAAATTGTGTTTTTTAAATTTCAAATTAATCAGTTGCAGCATGAATTGAAAAACTGAGGTGGTTTTTAGTGATTTTCGACTAATTATAAGCATAAAAATAATGGAATTTCTCAACCCTGCAAATATGGAACAAACTTGTAAACACAATTTTTGCATGAAATTTTCTGATGCAGGCAACTAATATTCGATACTGTATGAAAGGGCGCTTGGTTTAGGTAGCAGGCTTACGATTTATGTTCAAATTTTATTTGAAACTGATACCAAGCAAAAAAAGTTTATCAAAATCGGTTCAGCCGTTCCGGAAATTCTTTTCGGACGGACAGACGGACGGACGGACATCCACCTTTCGACCCGCACTGCCATAGACTGCGTAAATTTATGCCAATTTGCGATATAGTTCACCAATCGTTTTAGTATAACCATCACCAGGCCAAGCAACTATACCATGACTAGTGATAGGCATCGGATATTTTTTCATATCCGGATATCCGACAATTCTTGCCGGATATCCAAAATGAAATTTTCTATTTCGGATATCCGAAACTCGATTTTGTGTTTATTGAGTTTCCGAACCTCAATTTTTGTTTCTTAAGCACTTGTTTTAACTTATTGTTCTAGTACGTACCCTGACACTCAAGCAAATGGATATGGGCATAAAAGATACAATTCTAAAAATGGTATTTATTATGCCAGTACTGCAGTGACCTGAATAACAGGGGGTACAAATTTTGAGTCCCAATCGATAGGAGTCCGTATCGCTAATAATAGTCCGTAAGCGCATAAAGTCGCTAAACCCTAATTAGAGTCCATAAATGTCAATTACTCCTAATTGTAGCGCATAAATATAATATCAGCCCCCTTCTTATTCGGCTCACTACAGTATTGTTATAATTTGGCGATATTTGAGTAGGCACGGCCATATAATTAAAATTATCCAAACAATTAACACAATTATTGAAAAACTCGAATATTGCTCCAATAAACTAAAAATGACTAAATTTTCTTTATCTCAAATGAAATTGGCCAAATTTTAACCCACCAAGACGTATCCAATCCACAATAATGAAATTTTGCGATATAGCTTCAATGAATTTAACAAATGAAATTTTACTAGGAACAACAAAATGCCAAACCCAGCTAAATAAAGCACGGGCCGCACCTAAACAAAAAATAAAACCGACAACAGCATAGATTTTTCACCTTAAAACTTAAAAGTTTGCCGATGGTAAAAACTGCGAATTTTTACATGCGTGATAAAAATCTGTACATGTGAGTAGGTATACACGTGCCTGAAATTTTTTACCCAACTCGCGTTTACCTATGCGTAAGCGCGGGTAATATCCCACTCTGTGTATATGCGCCATTAAAATTTGCGATGTGCGATACTATTGCCAGAATGTATATTGCTACTTGTGAAGTAATACGGATTGCCTTAAAAAAATTCGCGTTTACTGCGATCCAGTAAAAAATAGAATAACCAGTTATTGCAGGCAAGACATATAATATACCAAAGAAATGTACAAATCGAAATTGTAGCTTATTACAATTATGAGAACCCGAAACGAGAGAACAAATTTTAGGGCGTCGAATTAATCTTAGGCGGAAGTCTCCATCGACACCACCGAAAACCTGTTCCCAAACGAGGCCGAGTAGAATTCAAATAGAATTCAAACAGCCATTTGCATATTAATTGCCGGGTAATGATTATAATCAGTGATAACAAAATCATCGGCTTCAAAATCTTCGATGTTCGTTATATCTTTTCTTCTAAACGTCAGTTTTGGGAATGCTTTCGGTTCTCGGTCTATCTAAAATTGTAAAAGAATCAGTATTGGCATCGATACTTCAGCCCATGTATAGGACACGGCCGGAGCGCTTTCCGGCGGGACTGTAATTGACTAAGCTTAAGTTTTAGACTTTTTTGCTTAAGCTTGGGCTTCGGCTCAGGCTTAAGCTTAGGAATATGCTCATTCTTACGCTTAGGCTTAGCCTTAGGAATATGACTACTGTTCCGGCCCTGTTCTATAGATTGACCGATACTTCTGTACTGCTTCATCATCATTCAAAATTAAGTAACACAGTTGTATCTTATTTATACCATTTCCACAATATCATGCGTACACCAGGTAACTTTCGAGGGGTAGTGTCATAAACTGAACACTGAAGCTTTTTTGTCTTCAATATCCTGGATGCCGAAGCGTCTTGACTTCCGTAACCGGGATACGAAAGCTTTATCACACTACTCCCTCAAAAGTTACCTTCTGTACGCAGGATACTGTGAAAGTTATATTAGGCTATTTTACACAGTTCTCTTCTAAGTTAATTCTAACATGCTAGAATGCCTTAGACTTACAATTATGCCCAGGATAAGCTTGATTTTAGAAGAGTGTACAATTACCGTACACTATTATAGTCATATAATTAAGATCAAAAAGCCGACAACAATTAGCGTAAAAATTAAAGTTTCACCATAGTTCAGCTTTGTTATAAATTTCGGCTATACACAAAGTTTCGATGAGTAGAATCGGAAATAGGAGGTCGAGGTGAAGGCAGCCATACCGTTGCAAACTGCGACAATGTAGACCGATGTGATTGATACATAATTTGAGTTTGATTGAAATAATGAAAAAATCAACTATTTCCTGGCTTACTATTTACCTAGTTTGTTAGCATTTTACAAGTAACGGATAATCCTTATTGGATTGTTGCACAATCACAGTGTGACACTACCCACGCTTATCTGCGGAACGGGTCGGGTAAAGAATTTGAGGCGCTGGTATACCCACGGGTAAACATTTCTATCACGCGGGTAAAAATTCACAATTTCTACCCTCGGCAGACTTTTAAGTTTCAAGGTGTAAAACCTACGCTATTGCCTGTTTTATTTCTGGTCAGATGCTGCGCGTGCTTTATTTCATTGGGATTGAAATTTTGTTGTTTCTAGTAAAATTTCATTTGTAAAATTCATTGCGACCATTAAAATCCTGGTTTAACTTCAGGCGCGGGTAAAAGGTGGGTTGTGGGTAGATCTTTTTTGCGTGGGTATACCCGCAGGTAAAAAATTCTTATTTGCGTGGGTAAAACACGGGTCGGGTAAAAATCAGCACTCACTTCCAACTCTGTGCACAATTAATACTAACCTGCAGTTTGAGCGGATCGATATGATTCAAGTAGACGTGTGCATCACCAAGCGTATGTACGAAATCGCCAGCCTAAAAAAGATCGCTGAAAATATACAGCAAAAATCGGTTGTTCTGGTTCGCCGCTTGCTGATTCAGTTCAAACCTTTAGTAAATAAGCAAAACTTGGAATCCGATAGATTAACTTCAACAAACCAAAACTTACGGAAATAAAAAATCGCTTTATTGCAATTAACCCATTCTCACATGAATATTTTCAATTTCATATAAGATGTAAATTCAAGGTAAGATTCGATCCCCAGTCTGACGGTTGGGAGGCGTTTACGATGACCACTGAGCTACGAGAGCTTGACGCTCGAGCCCGAGTAGGCTCTCACGTCTTGTGGAGATGTTGCACTGCGCATATATGTGATAAATATTAAACACTGCTCACAGTGTGTGTATTGCTCGTACATTATTGCGTTTAGTTGCTCATAGTATACTCTACGAGTGAAACGGTTAAGATATTGATATCTAATTGAAAAGATAGTGGTGCAATCGGGTTAATTTTTACGCGGTGCCCATGAGATGGCTCGAAAAAAATGATTCCTGATACTGGGCAAGATGGGTTGGTCACAGACCGCCCCATTTTTATCTCAGTGCTAGCTTTACATTAACGCCTACCGTTAAACCAGTAACTTGAGCAATCATTCGAGTCAAAAGCGCATAACTCGCTATATTGAAAGGCACACCAAGCCCCATGTCTGCGCTTCGCTGATAAAGTTGCGAAGAAAGTTCTCCTTGTGCAACATAAAACTGCACAAAACAATGGCATGGAGGCAGTGCCATTGCAGGAAGGTCTGAAATAGAGAATAACACATTAAAATAATACGAAAATACTGCAGTGATTCAAGATATTTAGCGTTCACGCGTCTGCAATGCACAAAATGCTGCTGACAACTTTCAAACTTTAAGTACAAAAGTTGTTACCGAAGGCTTTGCTTTGCAACTAATTTTAATCTTTTGTTGACCAACAATATTTTTACAAAAATGTTCGCTGAAGTTTAATAGAATGGCAAATAATAACATTTTACATAGTTTAAATATAGCAGAAACTGTGAAAATGTGGAAATATACTAAAAATAAAATATACGCCTAAAATTGCATTTGTATCAAACAATCTGCGTACGTACTGGATCTCTCAGACGTTTGTGATTTAAAAAGAACAACTAAATATGTTACTACTTCAATATTAAAACTGGCCTAAATTTCAAAAACTAACCTTTCGGATTCCACGCAGTCATTATTATGCGACGGCAGTCTGGTTCGTTTTTGATCATATTAATGCACTGTTTTAACTGGTCGATTCCGTCGTTGGTATAGTCGCTGTTCATGCCTTTGTATGCGGCACCCCAGTGACGCCATTGAAACCCGTACACAGGCCCGAGGTCACCTACAGCAATGTAAGTTACAAAAAAGAATACCAAGCAATTTACGGACGCAGCAGCTGATCCGAAAACGAGGGAGCCACATGGCCTTGATCCGAAAACGAGGGAGCCACATGGCCTTGATCCGAAAACGAGGGAGCCGCATGGCCTTGATCCGAAAACGAGGGAGCCGCATGGCCTTGATCCGAAAACGAGGGAGCCACATGGCCTTGATCCGAAAACGAGGGAGCCGCATGGCCTTGATCCGAAAACGAGGGAGCCGCATGGCCTTGATCCGAAAACGAGGGAGCCACATGGCCTTGATCCGAAAACGAGGGAGCCACATGGCCTTGATCCGAAAACGAGGGAGCCACATGGCCTTGAGCGCGATATATAATAGTGGACGAAACCTCGTGAACCAAACGTCCCAGAAGCCAAGTGCAATTTTAATAATTTGTAAGGCAGGGCCCTTACTACTGTTGCATACAATTTTCTAAAGTTACCCAAAGTTTTCTGAGTTTAAAATTGGCGTGGGGCCCCTTGTTCGCCAGCTGTTACGCCACTCAATTCACTGGTATAATGATGATGCTATCCATGGACGTAGCCAAGATTACGGAACAGAGGTTTACGTTCTATACGAATATCGAAGGCAGGATTCTTCTGCTACCAACTGAAAAAGTAGCTAAAGCTCCTGGACAATAATCATAGAAGTGGTGTATGCCTTTAAATTTCCCTTTGATTACGCCCTGGATGGTATAAACCGTTGTTCTTGTCGAACAGATCACGCCAATAAATTAACATTTGTAGTTGTTAAATACGTACAAGAAATTTGAAAAAAACGCATAGGATGGGAGTTATACTTTTTCACTATTTAAATGCCGTCTGATGCCGTTCCGTGTCATTCCGCACCATACTGCAACGCACATGAGTTGCTGCATAGTACTTTATATTAATTTATTAAACAAAACATTGCTGACTTGGGCCCTGTACAAAATAGCGTTAGCGTCAACCTTAGTATCTTACCGACATCTCGATGTTTCAGCCCACGATTATCTAAAAATTCTCTGCTTCCATTTGCATCCCAAATATGAACACCTTTCGCAGACAGTTCATTGCTGTTTGTTGAGCCTCGAATAAACCACAACAATTCTTCAATAATTGAACGATAAAATACTTTCTTGGTCGTTAGCAACGGAAACGCATCTAAAATAATACTAAATGATGCACGGCTCATGATTGGCCGGAAGCGTGCGTATCATCTACTAAGCTGCAAATTTTGAATGATTACCATAATAACCATAAGCCAAATGCCCTTTGCAATAAATTTTGTCGAGGTTGAAATGTGTAGCAGTCCTAAATATTGCCAAATTAAGGAGAATATTTCAACAAAAGCTTAATGGCAGGTATAATAGCTTACTTGAGTAAGCATATATTTCGAAAGCAAACAGTCGAAAGCCATCATGAATCCCATGAAAAATGCCGTATCTGATTGGATAAATTGGTATTTTTGCCCATCAAAACGGATAAAACTGTGCAATTTCCTCACACATACTGTTGAAAATCGAGTCATTACAACGATCAGCCCAAATGAGTTCCTGCAACCAGCAGTTCAGAAACTCGCGTTTGTAACCCGCTGTAATTTTCATCGAGGCCTAAGGACTGAACGCTTTGGGTATGCACGCATATTGATTCCACAATGTTAATGCTGTGATTGACTGATCGATGCTCAAGCCCATTTCCAAAAATTACACTATGAACCCACCGTTCGACGGAACGAATGAGTGATCTCCGAAGCCTAAACCTGGGCAGACGTATGTGAAACTAAACGTTTAAAACTTCGAAGTACTGAAAACCGAGCAGTTCTTGGGCTCTTTATAATTTCCATCCCAAAATTACTTTTATGGATAGTCTTCCTCCAAAATTTTTCTCATCGGCAATCTCCCAACACAGTAATAAATACTCAAGTCACTAAATTTATGCGGAGACCTATGCCTTCGTACTTACCGCAGTACTAGTGACCCGAATAAGACGGAGAAAGACTGATATTTATTTGGCCTCTGCAGAGGGAAGCCCACTTGTTATTTAGTTACGCGTTGTTTATTTATAACAACGCCCTCTGTCACCCTTCGTTACAGATATATATCCAGTATTGCAACTGTACGCTGAATTAAACGTTTATTAGCCTTGTATCAAACGCTTGAGCGATAATGCAAGGTTATACTTAGTGAAGTACTTTCAAAATTTAAGTACGCTTTAAAGTTTCGAACTCAAATTATTTGGTCCTGGAATCATTTATGCCCTACAATTAGGGATGATTGACATTTATGGACTATAATTAGGGTTTCGGGACACTATCCGCGTACGGACTTTTATTACGGATGCGGACTCCTATTGATTGAGACTCAAAATGGGCCCCTCTTATTACCCTTCCCCTCTTATTCGGGTCGCTTGTCAGTACTTAAGTGTCACCTACTTATGCAAATATTTAACCATTCCATGAACCAGTTTATCAAATAATTAACATTATTCGGTGACTCAAGTATTTAGGCATACACAACACCTAAATAAGGTTTTAGAAAACCAACTTATTCTATGTTTAAGATTTTAAAAACCCAGCCAATTTTATATAAACGGCATTGATGTAATAAACAAATGACAAAATTGGTCCAACAAATTACGCACCATTTCGTAGTGAATATCTAAATTGCATTCCAAACATTGATTTTGTACCAGTGCCAGTTCGATCCGTTTTTCTAACTCCATCAGTTATTATTCGCTGTACTGCTGCCAAATATTGTAACTCTTCATCGTTGCTATAAACAATGTAAGTACTACAAATGATCAGACGCCTTCCCAAGTTCACTGGATAATACATAGTGCTTTGCTTCAATTAACACAATTGCAATCTTCCAATTCCACTTTTCAGTGGCCCTACAATTTAGATACATCTGCAGGATCGTGCTTAGCAGGGTACAACCGGAGGTCTGCCTCCGGCTCCGGCACCGACACAAAAGGGACCTTCGGCTCCGGATCCGATTTCGGTAAAATTCTTTGCCGGAGTTTCCGGTAAATTGGGTAGTGAAATTTTTCGTAGTTTCACAAAATTTATCTGTTTGGTATGTTTCTTTTCAATTTTTCGCACAATTTTGGGAGAGAAATGCCGAGATTTCGTAATGAAATAAACATAAAACCAAACGATTTAACAACACATTACAGATATTTGCTGAAATTAACAAATTCAAAGTCATTTTAACAACCCAAATTCGCTTCTCCTCCGGAATCCGGTATTTTTCAAATCCGGTCGCCCTCAGGGCTGTCGTGACCAACAGTTCCCATGGTTGGGGTCAATTAATTGCATGAAACGAACAATTTTCATGTAAACGACAACGGCGGTTCTAGAGAGATCCAGGGTTCTGTTCTCACTACCGGAATCAAACAAAACTATAATTTCGCATGGGGGTTTCACACTTTTATTGCTCGACTTCTTTTTCGACTATAGCTTCCGGAAGCATTCGAATATGACAGTATTCCCCCAGACACACTTAAGACAAAAGTGTCTCTGACTTTCGCGCTCCATGTTTACTTTAAATGGAGTTCAAGTGGGGAGCGATTCGGCCCCACCCACTCATTCAGTTTTCAAAAAAATCAATTGTTGAAATTAACTCTGAAGGTTGGCATAGGAACTGATTGAGAAAGAGTTTGGCTCAAGGTTAGATTAACTTTTCCTCAAACCAAAAACCTGAGTCCAGAATGCCAAAGTGTGCGATGTCTTGTTTAAGGAAAACCTACTGCAGTGACCCGAATAAGAGGGGGTCCACATTTTGAGTCCCAATCAATACGAGTCCGTAACCCTAAAAGAGTCCGTAAGCAGATAGAGTCCATAAACCCTAATTAGACTCTATAAATGTCAACTATTCCTAATTGTAGTGCATAAATGACTCCAGGACCAAATAAAATGGAGTTCGAAATTTTAAAGCATGCTAAAGTTTTGAAAGTACATTCCTAAGTATAACCTTGCAAAGGGCGGCAGAGGGCGGGTTAAAAATAAATAACAGTCCGTAACCGAATAACAGGGGGTACCCTCTGGAAAGGCCAAATAAATATCAGTCCCCCCTCTTATTCGGGTCACTACAGTAACTATAGGCCATGCTGCAGTGAACTGTATTAATAGCCGACGCTACGCAAATTCCTAATGTGTGCCCCACAAAAATAGGTTGCGTAATCACACGCTCACTTAACCTCAAATAGCTTGACCTCTATAATCAACGAGTTAATTTACCGCGAACCGAGGGCATTTGCATCAACAGCTTCGGTCAGAGAACCTTGAACTGCACGTTCGCTGCAACCATTTTCAATAGCGGACATTTTTGTTGCAACTTTGTAAAATAAACTATTTAAGCTCAGTAAACTAAAAAGTATTAAGTATAGCTTATACGCTTTATAAATTGTCATAGTTTTTACATGCTTGTCGTGTGACCAAGCCAGAAATATACCCCTCCATTTCGGCGGATTTTTGCTTTCGGGTGTTCTCTGTCACCTGTTTAAGCTTCAAATTATGTTTGAAAGAAAGACAAGAAACAACGAAAAAAATACTTTTCCTAAATAAATAAAATAAACTTTGTCAGTGTTAAGGTTTAGCTTGGCATTATTGGCCCATGTAAAAAGATCAGGGGTGGAACGTTTTGCTGCGGAACTAGAAAAAAGTAAGCTTAAGCTTTAGACTATTATTTGCTTGGCTTAGGCTTAGGAATATGCTCATTCTTAGGCTTAGAAGTATGCTCATAATACTATTCTACCCGTGTTCTTTACATTGGCCGCATTATTTCACAAGAACACATCAAAAATTTTATAAAAACAGGGTTAGTTTGTATTTTACCCCAGTCTTACGCGTTACGGTGGGTCACTGTCCGTCTCAGCGCGCTGTATGAAACGCGAATTACTTGAGTAGCAAGTACTTTACCGTACAACGATGCATGGTAAATTACGATAACAAATGTTGGCAGATGGCACCGCACAAGTATTGCATCGTCTTATTTTCGCAGTTCGGGACAAAGTAGACTTATCCAAATTTTCTAACTTAGCCATGCAATACAAAACAGGAATCAAGTAACCCAGTTCGTCTAATTGCATTAAATTGTTTTTAACAAGTGTGATAAAAACCTTTTAGTCATACGGATTAACCTAAAAACCAAAATTTAGAGATGTTTTGAGTCTGTTTTGCAGGGTACAACCAGAGGTCTGCCTCCGGTAGAATTTTTGTCGAAGGTTCCGGCAATTTCGGTAGTAAAATTTTGCATAATTCTGCTGAATTTATCTGTTTAGCGCGTTTCGATCGACTTTTGTCAAAATTTTCATGAAAGAATTGCCGAAATTTAGCAGAAAATTAGCGTGAAACCAAACAACTAAGCAACATTTTGTAGATATTGGCTAAAATTCAGTAATTAACCATCATTTTTACTACTTAATTTCGCCTCACCTCCGGCTCCGGCAAGTTTCGTTGACCTCCGGCTCAGGTATTTTTCACATCCGGTTGCACCCTGCTGTTCAGGTAGCGCTGAGATGTTGCACTTACTACATATCAGTCCGCGAAAAAACGTTCCGCTTGTATACTGGCCATGGCCAAAATTTGGAAGAGACGCGCGTAGTAAAACTAACTGCATATTCGAAGTAAATGCGGTTGTCAATATCAAAGACATTTTAAATTTTATTACAAAACTTCAACGTATATCACACATCCAAAACCGTTAAATAAGCAATCATGTTAACATGACACAAAATTTTCACCGTTAGTTATTGTTTAACATGAAACCGCTTTTCTAACCCAAGCTCAGCTAAACTTGACCACAAAATGGTGTAACACATGAGCAGTAATACTAAAGTTATCGGAGTTCACAAGTAACTCTTGGTGGCGGCTGTTGTGAATAGTTCGTGATTTCGAGTGTTCAATGAAACCACCAACTCCGCGTTTCAGGTCCGTTTCCAATGACGCTTATTCGCTCTGGTTCAATAAATGCAGTCGTTTGCCCTTTTATTCCCCCCAACACCGTGATAGCTATAGTGTAAAGCACGAGTACCGATACAATACAAGTAATACGCTTAGACTGCCGATCTTATTCCTACTAGTTGTGCCGAAAGTTCCTTGGTTTAGGTGCTTTCCGCACGTTAACTATGATGTCCTTAATTCTGTTGTTCTACTAGTCGCCAGCTTACACCGTACAAAACAAATGCAAACTCGACGTGACAAACCCCGAATACTCCGTAAAACCCCTGTTCACCGTACAAAACCCCAAGAATCCCCAAGTAAACCGTCGAGACTAGCCCCGCTAGAATCGACAACCCCAGAACAAACTCCAAATACTCCCCAAGAATCCCCTCACAACATACCCAAGTATCCCCGGTTTCCCCTGGTACTGCCAGAAGGCTCCGCGCTATGCGCTTTTATTGATGAACTCCTGCCGCCGGTTTCGCCGTAGGCTCACATTTGAGCTACCGTGACTCTATTCCGTTAGATGCCTTTCCGCCTAAGTCGCCCGGTTCAGTATGCAATCAACTCCGTTAATACAAACGCAAATAACTGCTCCGCTTACTAAGTCAAAACGCCAAAATAAACACAACACATGTTCCGAGTTCAAAAGCCACAATGAATATGGAGGCTGGCTACCCCAGCCCCAATGTGGAATTGATTTGCATAAAATTGAGTGTCCCGGGCCCCTTAGGGACACTCACGTCCACCATTGCCATAAAGCAACAACAACAACAACAACATATGAACCCCCAAACACCTAGCTAAGTGCTTTTAGCGCTTTAAGCCTGCAACGATATATATTTAATGGCCACACAGGGCCCCTGAGTACTAACACTGCGGACACAGCCGCCACGCATAGATTTAATAAACTTTACGCCGTTTAGCAACGCCTTAGCCTAACTTAAGTTCTAAGAGAGACTAGGCGGAGCCGGGGACTCCCTTAAGGTGTGGTTTAGGATTTGGATTTAGTTTTGTTTTAGTTTTTAGGTTGAAATATATTTAAGTGTGGCACAGCCACCTACAACTCCCCTTCGGCACAGATGCCGACCTCGGCATCGAACAAATTTTATGGCCCTATTTACTGCCTTTTTTGCCGTCGCTAAAAAGCGTAAACAACAAACAACATATAACAATAATAACAACACAATACTAACAAAACAATAACAATTTTTTATTTTCTTTTATTTTTAGCAAAGCCACAACAATCTCATTATTCCGCTGCCACACCGTTTCCACTTGATGCCGGTAATAGTGTCGATCGTCGCCAACCTGCGATTGATCCACATAGCCACCATCCGTTCCCTGATACCGCTCACCCGACATCTGATGCCGTATCGTCCCCGACTCCACGGGTGGACTCACGCCCATCCCCTGGACTCCCGATGCCGGACCATACGACCCTGCTGCAGTACGTGCATTCACGGCTGACGAATCATACACCGGATTCGCCTGTCTCGGTTCTATTCTGCTCGTCACCGACCCTGACGCCGGACGCACATAGTCTCGACCCCTGCCCCTTTCCGCGGCGCGTCGTTGCGAGGCTGCCCTGTGCGTCTTCGGAACAAACCTCCACTTCCACTCGCCTGCCGCGTTTCGCACCCGTATATAACTCGGTGGTGGCGGCTGCTCGTTTCTCCCTGGATCCCGCGATACTGAAGGTGGCGCCGTTGCAGGAGCCGGTGATGGTTCCGGTGGTGGTACCGCCAACCGTTGCAACTGCTCCCAAAACTCCTCCCGCGACTTCCCTTCCTGCTCCTGTATCCTTGGAAGTCGCCGGGGAGACGTCAACTTCTCCCCCGCGCCCACACTCGACTGTGGTGTCTCCGTCCCTGATTTCCAAGCCGTCGCCTTCTCCCGTGCCTTGGTTATTTCACGCACCTGGTTTTCCAGCTGCCGCCTCTCTCCTACCAAGGTCAACACTTCCTCCAACGCCTTTGCCAGTTTCTCTTCCGTCACCTTATGCTCCGCTTCCTTTTTCTTTACTCTTTCCTCCGCATGGTTCACTACTTTCTCTGCGCCGTTTACCTGGTCATGAGCCCGCTGACGCTGGTTCACAGCCGCAGCCTCCACTTGTTCCAACTGAACTACTCGTTTCTTCTCCTGCGCCAGACACTCTGCATAACCCAGGAGATCCCTCGTGGCTCCCACTGCGAATTCCTGATACATCCGCAGTTTCTTTGTCATCCCCATTACTTCCAAATCAGCCTCTTTCCTCTGTATCCAACTCTCCTCTAAACGAACGCGCTTTCTCTTTCTACTACCCCAAATCTACCTGCCGGATACAGCGCCTCTAGGCCCTGCCGCAGTGTTTCCACCGCTTCCTTATCGCTCCGCTGCCTCGCCTCAATATCCCTTTTAATCGCCTCCTCCAAACACAACACCGGTCGAAATTCTGCCGACGGTTTCTTTATCGAAGGCGGTGACGGAACCATCGTACCGTTTCCGTTACCCATTGCTTTTTTCTTTCCCGGACTACCATGTCCCGGATCGCCCGTATCTGCTACCTTTTCTTTTCCCGGACTGCAATGTCCCGGATTGCTCGACATAGTGGCAACTTCCTCCGTCCTCCATACGTTAGCTATAATAGGTAGCTTCCCCACCTTCATACAGAAGGCAATGGATCCTCATGCATTTTCCGTATCCTTATAATAGGTGCCCCATCATCTCGTGTTGCGGCCGTCGGTGATGAAATACACGGTCCTAGTACCTCTTTTGTCCTTTGCAAAATAATTGGGCCCGGTACCTGGTTACTACTTACTGATGTTACCGATGGCAAACATGCATTCAACCCCGGTACCGGTAGCTTATTCGCCCAGAAACAATTGTCTGACGCATGAGTCGTCCGGTTACAGTACGCACACGGTGAGAGTCCATGACTCTGCCCCTGATGTGATCCTCTACGCACATGTTGTCCTATTACTCCAATATTCTCATTTCTGTCCGCTTTCATTGGACATTCTCTTGCTATATGGCCCTGCCCTTCACAGAAGAAGCACAACCCCTGTTCCCTTAATTTCTTTACACGTTCCGAGTCCTGCGGTTGCTGATCTGGCACGGGCCTTTGCCCCTGCCCACCCGCTTGCTCATTTGTTTGCTCCTGATTATTCGTCCTTGGTCGAGCCCCCATTTGTCTCCGGTTATTATCCTAGCTCGACGCCTGTTTTTGTTGGCTACTTCCCGTATTACCCTGTTGCTCAGCTTGTTTCCCGTCCGCCTTATCTCGTTTCTCTTTTTCTCTCCAATTCAATGTCCCGTCCGCTTCTAGTTGCCTTTGCAACTTGAGGGCGCGACGTCTCAAATCCTCAAACGATTCCACGATCCCGAGTTGCAACCTTTGTTTCAACTCCGGAAAGGCATTGTTCACGAACGTCTGACATAATAGGTCCGGACTCTCCTCGGTGTTCGCGAACTGCTTCTCCAAATACCTCGCCCAATATGACTGTAACTCGTCAGCGTATTCGCTCACGTCGCCTTTTTGCCAGATCTTTTGGAATGCCGCTATCCTGTTCGACAAATCCGTGGATTCCCCAAATCTCTCCTGGAATTCATGAACCAATTGCCCGAATTCCTCTGAGCCGTATGGTCCATACCGCTCCTCCAATATATCCAAGTATGGATCAGCTAACCCTTTTATATGGGTTCGAAAATGGTTCAATTTCGACTCCATGTCCAAAATCTTTGCTGTTTGCATAACCCGTTCGAACTTCCGGTACCATATCCCGAAGTCCGTTCTCCCTTCGAAATTCTGCAGCGGCAGCTTTTGCGGCATTTTCACCACAATTTGTGGTGTGCTTTGCCCCATGAACCCTAAACCTTGTGCTGCCCCTGCCACTGGGTTACCCATTGTCTGTACCACTGGTGTTCCGGCATACCCCGTCACGCGTGGTGTCGGCATGACCAGCTCCTGCCAACTCGCATTTGCTTGAGCAGCCATTTCGAGTTGGGTCTGGTATGCCCGGTACATATTCCCTGCCGCCTGTTGACCCAACACCGGTTGACTCAATTGCCGTTGTCCCATATGAGCCAGGCAGGATAACGATCCTACCCTAGTTTCTCCTTGATTCGCCTGTTGCTGGTCCACCGGACATGGATGGCTTTGCATTCCAACCCCTTGTGTTCGACCGACCCCTGATACTCTTCGATTACCGGTTGAAAACCTGTCTCACCTCTGTTAGACATCCGGTTAGCCGTGCCCGATCTATGACTTTGTCTAGATTCCGGCCGCTGGCCCATTTCCCCTTCCATTTTACTCCACCATTTTTTAAATTTTTCGCCCCGTTTCGATTCAGGTCAACTCCCTTATTTCATCATCCTCATCCTCTGATTCCTGGATAGAGGTAGCTCTCGAGCGTGGCTGCGGCACCCCCGGGCTATGACCTCTATCCCCTTCCGTTGCTATATCCTTTCCTAGCAAGACTTCCCCTGTCTGGGTGGACCCCTGTGAATTCATCAACCCATGTGCCATAGACATGCGTTGCTCCAAAGACCAATTTGCCAAAGGTCCGTCCATTTCCAATTGCGGATGGGGTCTGATCATGTTCACCGTGCGTGACAACCCAGCCCCGCACCGTGCATCCGACCACCCCATCCCGTAACCAGCCAAGTCTCCTTCTTTCCTGCCCGAGTCTGGTAGTACATACCTTGGCTCCGGCCGATAGATTTCTCCAGTAACCCGTTCCTGTACATTCCTGTAATATTCCGCTGTCATTTTCGGATAGGACATGGCGGAACTTACTATTCGCCCATGCCCCATGTTTCCTTCAGCCATCCCCGAGAGCATATTGTTTCCATATCCGCTCTCCGGTAACTCAACTCCAACTAATCTGCCTTGCAGATCTACCGACGTCCTCCGACCTCGTGCCTCTATCAGGTTCCGTGGGCCTGAGCCTTCTCCTGTATCCGTTGCCTCTACTCCTGTCCGCATACTATGTGTCACCTTTACCGGTTGACCCATAGTTCTGCCGACGTCAGTAACAAACACTGACTCCATTGATTCCCTGTGCCGAGCCGTACTAGGCAACGAAACCTCTTCGGCTTCCTTGCTCCTTTCCGCCTGTAGTTCTCGTTACATAGTTCGTGTCACTACGCCCGTCTGTCTGACCGGCATCCTTGCTGTAGCCTCTTGATCCTTTCCTAGCAAGACTTCCCCTGTCTGGGTGGACCCCTGTGAATTCATCAACCCATGTGCCATAGACATGCGTTGCTCCACCGACCAATTTGCCAAAGGTCCGTCCATTTCCAATTGCGGATGGGGTCTGATCATGTTCACCGTGCGTGACAACCCAGCCCCGCACCGTGCATCCGTCCACCCCATCCCGTAACCAGCCAAGTCTCCTTCTATCCTGCCCGAGTCTGGTAGTACATACCTTGGCTCCGGCCGATAGATTTCTCCAGTAACCCGTTCCTGTACATTCCTGTAATATTCCGCTGTCATTTTCGGATAGGACATGGCGGAACTTACTATTCGCCCATGCCCCATGTTTCCTTCAGCCATCCCCGAGAGCATATTGTTTCCATATCCGCTCTCCGGTAACTCAACTCCAACTGATCTGCCTTGCAGATCTACCGACGTCCTCCGACCTCGTGCCTCTATCAGGTTCCGTGGGCCTGAGCCTTCTCCTGTATCCGTTGCCTCTACTCCTGTCCGCATACTATGTGTCACCTTTACCGGTTGACCCATAGTTCTGCCGACGTCAGTAACAAACACTGACTCCATTGATTCCCTGTGCCGAGCCGTACTAGGCAACGAAACCTCTTCGGCTTCCTTGCTCCTTTCCGCCTGTAGTTCTCGTTACATAGTTCGTGTCACTACGCCCGTCTGTCTGACCGGCATCCTTGCTGTAGCCTCTTGCCCATCCACCGTAGTAGGCGTTCTATAAAGTGGCATATTAGTTTAAGTCCTTGTTTCCTTGTATAACTCCGTCAAGTTGCAAATTGTTAAGTCTCTCCGAAATCGCTTAAGTCGATTTCCAAGAATATTTGCCACACCAGTTTTATTCTCTAAAAACTCCCAAAATTTCGCCTCCAATTCGTTAAAATATTTGCCACACCAGTGTTGTAATTCGCTATCTACAACACGTGGTTCCAAAAGTCCGATATTGTTGGCCCAAACCTTTTCTCCTGGTCCGTTTTTGATCGCAAAAAGATATGCCCGGTGTTCACGGATGCTATAGGTCCACTATATATCGCTCCCACCCGGCTCGAAAATTTTTTCGCAAAATTTTTCCTTCAACTCCGTCCCTTTTTGTCAAGCCTTGATTTGCCCAAAATTTCGCTAATTTTTCCGATTTCTTGCGGCCTGGCCAAAAGTATCCGAAAGTTTAGCGGCTCTTTCAATCCGTTGATACATTACGACCGTTTTTGCTAGCCGCTATACAGCGTCAAGCCCTAAAATTCGTTTTGCTTTCCCAAAAATTCCTGTTGCCGATTCTTTCCAATTAGCTACCCGCCAAGAGTGGCCGGTTGAGTATCCTGAATCGGTCTACGTTTTGATTCACCGGAAAGTTTTGATTGCCAGTTACTCAATGGAGTCCCAGGCACCTGATACAGTCCTTTTTAGGCCGAGTCAACACTTTCCGCCTTTTATTTTTCCCAATTTCTCGTCAAAATTCCGTACCACAACCGTTTTCAACAATGTTCGCCCTGTACTTTTAATACAGCGCGCCCCGGTTTTCAAATTTTGACAGAGATACTTACGAACGTTAAAGTTCCTAAGTTTATCGCTGTCGCCCGTTTCTATTCCTTTTCCCGCCTGTTTTCACACCTAAAGCTTTGTCAGTTATCAGTCAACTACACCTAAAGGTAGCTAACTGAGTTACCCTGACTACGCCGTCAAATCCGTCAAAAATCCGTTTTTCTCCCCGGTTATCCTTTATTCTCACAATCGTTTAACGATTCTGAGTCCTTTATAACCTCCTGATTCCTTTTCAACTTCTTTTTCCCCAATATTCTCCGTTTTTCCAAAAATTTTCCTTTTTCCCGACCACACTTACCAAACCAGCGTTGAAACCATCGTGGTCACCATGTGAATAGTTCGTGATTTCGAGTGTTCAATGAAACCACCAACTCCGCGTTTCAGGTCCGTTTCCAATGACGCTTATTCGCTCTGGTTCAATAAATGCAGTCGTTTGCCCTTTTATTCCCCCAACACCGTTAGAGCTATACGAGTAAAGCACGAGTACCGATACAATACAAGTAATACACTTAGACTGCCGATCTTATTCCAACTAGTTGTGCCGAAAGTTCCTTGGTTTAGGTGCTTTCCGCACGTCAACTATGATGTCCTTAATCCTGTTGTTCTACTAGTCACCAGCTCACACCGTACAAAACAAATGCAAACTCGACGTGACAAACCCCGAATACTCCGTAAAACCCCTGTTCACCGTACAAAACCCCAAGAATCCCCAAGTAAACCGTCGAGACTAGCCCCGCTAGAATCGACAACCCCAGAACAAACTCCAAATACTCCCCAAGAATCCCCTCACAACATACCCAAGTATCCCCGGTTTCCCCTGGTACTGCCCGAAGGCTCCGCGCTATGCGCTTTTATTGATGAACTCCTGCCGCCGGTTTCGCCGTAGGCTCACATTTGAGCTACCGTGACTCTATTCCGTTAGATGCCTTTCCGCCTAAGTCGCCCGGTTCAGTATGCAATCAACTCCGTTAATACAAACGCAAATAACTGCTCCGCTTACTAAGTCAAAACGCCAAAACAAACACAAAACATGTTCCGAGTTCAAAAGCCAGAATGAATATGGAGGCTGGCTACCCCAGCCCCAATGTGGAATTGATTTGCATAAAACTGAGTGTCCCGGGCCCCTTAGGGACACTCACGTCCACCATTGCCATAAAGCAACAACAACAACAACAACAACAACATATAAACCCCCCAAACACCTAGCTAAGTGCTTTTAGCACTTTAACCCTCAATGGCCCGACAGTCTACATATGTAGACATAACCAGTTCGACAATTGATTGTTCGGCAGGTGCTATAGTTAAGAATCTATTGTTTAATTTCCATCGATAATTATTCTGTTATAGTAGTATAAAAAACTTATAGCATTGTGGGAACAAAAGTTTGCTGTACAGTGAGTCATATACCTATATAACCCGACCGTCTACATATGTAGACAGATGTTGATTTGATCATAGTTTGAGTTTTGACAAGAATTGGAACGTTTTGTTCTTACACACGGTTTTGTATGGTGAGGTAAAGTCAGGGAAATGTCAGGTTTGCATAAATTATCTTTGACTGAGGTCGTACGACGTGTATTAGAACCAAGTGATTCAGAGACAGAAGATGACAAACCGGACGACAATAGTTCAAATGACGACTCAGAATCAGTTGAGTTAGGTCAATGCAGTAGTGAAGAGGCTGCTATTTATGAGCAAGATAGTGATGGTGAATTACAAAAACAATCGGACGCATCTAGTAGTGAGTTGAGCGATATGGACGAGACTTCTAGTGGAAGTAATGTGTTTTTGTCAGCGACGGGTGTTGAGTGGCATTCTACAACACCGCCTGTCCGTGTGTTAGCTAGAAATATAATTCGCTTTCGCGAAGGCACTGCAGTAAACCCTACAACAGAGTCACAAGCATTTTATCTTTATATAAACGAGCCCATTTTACATACAATTCAGCGACTCACTAGTAGGCGACTGCGGGCGCGCAATTTTTCAACGCTACCAATGTGCGAGCTGAAAGCTTGGCTTGGGGTGGTAATCAGAGCTGGTGCAGATCGCGATAACATGTCTCCAGTGGCTTCACTATTCACCAAAAACGACAGCAGGCCCTTTTACCGCTGCGCGCTGTCAAAAAACAGAATGAAACAGTTGCTGGAAAATGTAACATTCGACAACAAACTGACTCGCCGGGAGCGTCAAAAAAGTGACAAAATGGCTGCTATACGAGATGTTTGGGACCTATTTCAGTCCAACTTACGTCTTCATTATATACCGTCCGAATCACTTACAGTAGATGAACAGCTCTACGGGTATAGAGGATATGCACCGGGGCGAGCGTACATGCCGGCGAAACCTGCTAAGTACCGTTGCACAACGCATTCATTGTCATGAAACTGAACGGATATCAAAAGTCACGCAATGTTTTCATGAAAAAAGTAGCCGAACAACTAGCGCAAGACAATATGACCAAACGTTTACAGTAGTGAAAAAATTTACGCAAAATCAAAGGATTCATTTATGGCTTACGGGCTGCCTCAAAAGCGAAACGAACCTTCTACATCTGGTAAACCGACCAAATGTCAGGTCACAAGTTGTCGCAAATCTACGAGATTGAGCTGTTCGTCATGTGGAAAACGAGTGTGCAAGGACCATATGAATCGCACCATAACGTGCAACGACTGTGCTTAACTGGACAACGCGCCCGCAGTGGGAGGCTGGACGGGGAGCGGGTGGAACTCCGCCAGAACACTAGTTCTGACTGTCTCAAGCCAGTTAAAGGAGGAGAGCACCCTGAGATAAGCCAAAACTAACGCTAGTTGTGTTGTCTACATATGTAGACCGTTGGGCTGATTAAGGTGAAAATTTTGCCGGGCCGTTGAGGGTTAAGCCTGCAACGATATATATTTAATGGCCACACAGGGCCCCTGAGTACTAACACTGCGGACACAGCCGCCACGCATAGATGTAATAAACTTTACGCCGTTTAGCAACGCCTTAGCCTAAGTTAAGTTCTAAGAGAGACTATGCGGAGCCAGGGACTCCCTTAAGGTGTGGTTTAGGATTTGGATTTAGTTTTGTTTTAGTTTTTAGGTTGAAATATATTTAAGTGTAGCACAGCCACCTACATGCAATATGTTGTTAAGTTGTTTGGTTTTTACGCGAAATTTCGGAAATTCTTTCCTGAAAATTGTGACAAAAGTAAAACGAAACGCGCTAAAACAGATCAATTTTACAAAATTATGCAAAATTTTACTACCGAAATTGCCGGAACGTCCGTCAAAAATTCTACCGGAGCCGGAGGATGATTTTCAGCCGAATCCGGAGCCGGCGGCAGACAGGAGTTTAGCAACACTCGACGAAGTATTTATGTAACGTGCAATATCAACTTCATTTGAACAATCATGTTTTGATTCATCTTATGTTCCGGCAGTTGCTGAGCTGACATCCGAATCTGCTATTTTTCATCCAGCTTGCACGTCACAGCCGCCTACCGCGAATATCGATATATACATAACATTTCCTTCACGCGGTGCAACCTTTTTTGTTCTGCGTTGTCCACTTTAATTTGCGTACTTACTCCGTGTGGATTTTAGTATTAATCAGAATTCAGAACCAAACAGCAACACATTGCAGATATTGGCAAAAATTAACTAACCATCATTTTCAATACCTAATTTCGTCTCACCTCCGGCTCCAGTTCCGGCTAGTTTCATTGATCTTTGGCTGCGGTTGCATCCTGTTTCGTAGGTTTCCTTTTACTAAATTGTAACAAGCATTGAACATACATACCAGAGTACAACAGGAGGTCTGCCTCTGGCTCCGGCAGTGAATTGGCCTCCGGCTCCGCAGAATTTTTGCCGGAGATTCAGGAATTTCGGTAGTAAAATTTTGCATAATCCTTCAAAATTCTTATCTGTTAGCGCGTTTCGTTTTACTTTTCTCACAACTTTAGGAAAGGATTTCCGAAATTTCGCAGAAAATTGACGTAAAAACCAATTTACATTGCAGATATTGGCTAAAATTAACTAATTTACCATCATTTTCACAACCTAATTTCGCCTCATCTCCGGCTCTGGTAAGTTTGGGTGACCTTCGTCTCCGGCTTCGGTATTTGTCACCTCTGGTTGCACCCAGATACAAACATAACACATGGAACATTATTTAAAAAACAACCAAATTGCTCCAAAATCCCCCAACGTCGAGGTAAGTTTTCATTCGGATTAGGAAAAATACCTCTGGTTCTACCGTAACGGGGAAATACGTGAAGAACCAAAGCCAAAAATAAGTAATTTAGGTATACCTATAAAAATGATAAAACAATCAATTTATTTTGCACTGACGTTAATTCCATTTTGAGATATCGTATGAATATACCAAAGGCAGCATATCGTAAAGGCAGGCATAAATACGCAAATGAAGTAACCTACTCTGTTAGTATACGTCTTAAGAGTAGTTTAAACCATTTTAAACAGTTGTTGTTCAATCAAATTTATTTCCCCAGCAAACTTACCCATAAAATCTCTAATTTGGTTTAACAATAATGCAAATAAATCCACGCTCAGAATTAAGTACATTTGAGATTTCGTTGTAAACCCGACACAAATCGTCAACCAAACGGATGACAAAATAAAATATGAAAACAGCAAATGATAAGACGCGACCAGTAATTGAAGATGAGAACAAAGACAACCATAACAAGTAATCAGATATGGAAATTGGGCGCTAATGTCCTTTGCTTAATACAGTGCCATTTGCCAAAATACTACATCTATGGAATCTTGTTATGTCGGGTCATCTCGTTGACCTACACCAGCGATCCTGGGAGGGGCAGCCCGGACCTGCTTGCTCAGCACAGTTTTCCTAAACGAACGCATTATTGAAATAGAACTTTTTGTTAAAAATAAAAATATTAGGAAGAAAAATTTTCAGCCTGATTTTGCGTTACAAATTTGAAATACTAGCCTCATCATCTTCCCTTCAATTTTCTTGCGAAGCCTTGCAAAATCTAGCTTATCTGACTACATTTCAGAAGTTTTGAAAAAATTTGGTTCTGACAAGGTATTGTTTATGCCCCATCTCCATCTCTGAAATAAATGCAATACAATAGTTAATTGCTGGTGCAACTCAAACAATGTTCAAGAGTTGAAGCGCCCAATGTTACCCAGAGACCGAAAGTAACACTGTAAAGATAGACAGGACCTTATCATTTTTATAAAAGATGTGACGCTCCTCCGCCCCTTTTTATTTGCACGCTGATTAAAGATCTGCAAAACAGATAAGAAATAATTACGTGCACTGTAGTGACCCGAATAAGAAGGGGGACTGGTATTTGGCCTCTCAAGTGGTTACCCTTGGTATTCGATTACGGACTGTTTTAATTGTTAACCCACCCTCCACCACATTTCGTTACTGATATACCTATATCCGGTGTTGTAACTATCCGTTGAATGAAACGTTTATTTGTCTTCTATCAAAAGCTTGAGCGTTACTGCAAGGTTATATTTAGGGATGTACTTTCAGAACTTAAAGTATGTTTTAAAATTTTGCACTAAACTTTATGTGGCAGTGGAGTCATTTATGCACTACAATTAAAGATAATTGACATTTATCGACTCTAATAAGGGTTTAGGGACTCCATCTTCTTACGGACTGTTACTAGGGTTACGGTCTCCTATTGACTGGAACTCAAAATGGGGACCCACTCTTATTCGGGTCACTACAGTATTCATTATCTGGTTGATAAACTCCCCAATTGTACAAACTACAAAACACGCGCAAACCGAATAAAATAAAAGCATGGTGCGGTGCAGATACAACGTCCAATTTATATGAGGTTCTTTCCACAAATTATGCAGAAGACGATACTATAATTATGTACGCGTCTTATTGCTTTTAGGCCGGAAGCACTGGAAAAAAGAATTTGGTATGATTAAGGCAGAAAACGACAACACAGATGTTATATAACACAGCAATAAAAGCATCGTGCAAAATAACACGGTGTATCATAAGAGAAACTAACTGTATATTATAATCCTAATGTTCAAGCTTAGCACACTCATTTAATTTTGGGTTTTACGCATTCCATAAACATTGACATACTGTAATTCCTTTTTAATCCAGTTGCACTTCCTGAATACAATCTTGGAACTCAAAATACCAAGATAATGATAAGATATCACACATGTTGTGATGTTTTAGATAGAATCTAATATCCTCACAGCCCAGAAACAAACAAATAGATTTCTACATCGTAAAGTTCAACGAGTTACATACATACCCGCTATTGGTTAAAACTAAAATATAACACATGCCAGAGCTTTAGAATTAACGTATACAGAAAAATTGAACAATTTTAAATGAAACTGAATATTACGAAGTAGCGAAATAAGCTTCAGCAACAAAGAAATAAGATATTTTGTTACGATGTTCTTTACAAACCAAAAATCATGAGCGCACCTTAAAACAGTCCACATTGTCGCAAGTTATCTTTGATAATAATATCAGTAACAGCATCGAAAACAAAACGAATGTTATTTGTATCAGTAGCACAAGTGAAATGTGTGTAGATGTCTCTTTGGCCATCTCTTCGTTGATTCAGACTTTCAAATTTCATTTGAATGTATGCAGCTGCTTGCTCGTATGTGTTAGATCCTAAAATATTTCTTTTATACAAATTCATATGGCTGACATGTATGTTTCAAGTTGCAATTGCGTAGTGTTTACAAATATTCTATTGCGGAGAAGGCTTTCGCAGCACAGTGCAAACAGAATTCCGATACCTTATTATAGTTCCGCTTCAAAACAGTTCAAATTCCGATTGCAGACATAATCATAATCGAAGTTTTTCATTTCGTTTGCAGTTTTCTTGATATCTTATGCTTCTTTGTGAAGCATACAAATTATATATCATAAAGCTTACCATAAGAAAATAAAATAGTATGAGTTTATAAATTTCCAGTTATGATTACTTCCGATTCCGGTGTGATTCCGATCCAAATTCAGTTCCATGTTGAGAAAAACTGATTGATAAAAAATTGAGAGCACGGTCAGAGGAAGGACGTATACATGTACGCAGACAGGAATGAAACGGTTGTTCTGGTTGCAGATTTTGTCCTCTGTAACAAAGGTTTTGCCCTATATTTAATTTTGCGCTTTGATAGTAACGCCAATAGGCGCTCGCGTAGACAAATCAGGCATTGCCCATTGCGACATCCTATAAAATTACTACATACTCTAATAAAACATACCTACCGCTGGTATAAAACTTACATACATACTGTAGCGACCCGAATAAGAATGGGTCCCTATTTTGAGTCCCAATCAATCGGAGTCCGTATCCCTAATACGAGTCCGTAAGCGGATAGAGTCTCTAAACCCTAATTTGAGTCCCTAAATGTCAATTATCCCTGATTGTAGCGCATAAACGACTCCAGGACCAAATAAAGTTGAGTTCGAAACTTTAAAGCGTACTTAAGTTATGAAAGTACATTCCTACGTATAACTTTGCATTATTGCTCAAGCTATTGACGCATGACAAATAAACGTTTAATTCAACGGAAAGTTGCAGTACCGGATATATTTAAATAACGAAGGGCGGCGGAGCGTGGGTTAAAAATAAATAACAGTCCGTAACTGAATAACACTCAGGGGTACCTTCTCGCGATACCAAATGAATATCTGCCCCTCCTCTTATTAGGGTCACTACATTATGTGTTAAAACAGTAACATCACCCTTCCAGTGTCAATGATAAACGTTGAAATTTTGCTAGAAATTTCGGACTGGTGCGGTCCACGTACAGCTGACTGAAACAGCGATAATTTTCACTTCTTTGTATAAACAGTAAGCATCAAAATTACCTTTGTACTCCGGAAAGCAAATAGTTAATGGAGATCGCTTAATTTTCTCTTCAAACAGATCTTTTTTGTTCAGAAACAGTATCATGGCAGTTTGTGTAAACCATTTGTTGTTGCAAATTGAATCAAACAGTTTCATGCTTTCAACCATACGATTCTAAAACACCAATGTTATCGAAAAAAGAAAAATCACTGACGACCAGAGATCGTTATTTGCAATTTGAAAAGCACTAAATAAAAATATTGCTAAAATTGCAGAAATATCGGTATTGTTGCACACCAGTGTATATCACAACGCTAAAACGTTAACACAATTACACTGTCTTAATGTTAGAACAGTTAAATAACGATGCAGCCAATAACAATTCACTTTGTATCGTTTACTATTAAGTTATAATTTTAACCTGCAATCCAATAATTTGTATTTACCATTTCCTCGTCTTCAGCTAGCACCATATCGTATCCTGAGATAGCAACGCAAAATATTATTGCGGTTACACCTTCGAAGCAATGAATCCATTTTTTTCGTTCCGAGCGTTGTCCACCAACATCAAACATCCTAAGTAAAAAAGCAGAGAAAATTATGCCAATCTACTGTTAGATTGTATGAATGAATATTTAGTAGCAGGGTGCGACCGCATATTCGGATTGCGTTTAATATCCGGATAAAACGGATATCCGGACAATGTAAAAATCAAGGGCGGAACGTTTTTCAGTTGGACTACAATTTGTGCGACTCAAGTACTTCAACTAGTGAACAAAATTCTGATCCTGACCAGTAGTGCACATATGCCTGGAAGACCGTTTAAAATATAAGCCACTGTAACAAGGTTAACAAAATTGACTTTTCTAAACGCGAAAATGCAACTATTTCTGCTTTGTGACAATAAAATCAAACTGTTTTGGGTTTTCTTTCAAAATTGGAATTTTGAGTAACCAGGTGGCGGCAGGGTGCAATCGGAATTCCGATTCCGATTAGAATTCCGATTCAAATCGAGCTCCGATTAAGATTCCGATTGCACAATCAATCGGAATCGGAATTTCCACATTTTAATTTTAGGCCTACTTGTTGTTATATGTTGCATAAGTATTCTGCATCATTTATCTATTACATTGTTTTCGAAAAGTTAACTTATCAACAATTGATTGTAGTTTAGCTTTAAAGAGCCAAGAAATGATTGGAAATTTGTTCATGCAACGTTTTTGGAAATTATTGCTAGCCAACAGACACCCTAAATCAATATTATACTTGTTTATCCGTAGTCACAAATTTTGTAGTTCCGATTGCGATTTCGGTATAAATTTGATGTTTCGATTCTGATTCGGGTATAATACAGTTCTGCGATCCAAGGAAAATTTTTGCGATTGCTAATCGCTTTTTCACCTCTTTGGTCTCGGTTTAGTTTCGGTTTGCAAAACACCGAGCCTAAGAAAGCGAGACGATGACCCAGCCCGAGATCGTTCATCCCTGAAAATCCATACTTGAAATGCAAATCTTTGTAGGAGAATTGTGTCTCGACTATGCCGGTTGTTTTCACTCTTGTCCGAAGAACGTCGTCCTGCGTCGGAATGTAGAAAGGCTGTGAGATTCGGTCAAGAGCATTGAGGTAACTAAAATTCATTTTTATGCATTTCATATATAATATACGTACTTTCAAAAACTTTCAGCCTTATCTATGAATTACTTTCGGATGGTTGAGAACGTAATAATTATATACATACATCATATGCTTTGACGGTCTTTGCACTAGAACTAATGGAAATATTTCCTAGTTTACAGAATCACGATTGTCAATGATCATGATGATTATTTCTTCCGATTCTCAATTTGAGAAGCTCATACTACTGGGGCTATATTAGCGCTTTCCAACAACCATAGCGGAGTCGAGTGCACTGCCAGCGTCGTCGTTTAATACATCTAATGTTGGGTTGTCGTTGTATATTGAATGACGTCTCTGTGCGGTGCATTTTGGACAAATCAGCAGATGTCGAGTGTCTTCAGTGTCAACTCCACAGGCTTCGCACGTGTGTGTGTTTGACAGTCTTGTGCGGTGTATATGGGTTGCATTAAGCCTTTGCTGTCCCGATGCGTAAGGTTTCATAGTTTCTTATGTTCCAAGTTTCGCATAGCCAAATGCTTCAGCAAAAAATAAGAAAATTGTCTTCAGTGTCAACTCCACAGGCTTCGCACGACTGTGTGTTTGACAGTCTTGTGCGGTGTATATGGGTTGCATTAAGCCTTTGCTGTCCCGATGCGTAAGGTTTCATAGTTTCTTATGTTCCAAGTTTCGCATAGCCAAATGCTTCAGCAAAAAATAAGAAAATAAGCGTCCCGCAGATATACAAACGCTGTGTTTCTTATTGGTAGCAAGCAGAGAATAGTCATCTTTTGTTACAAGCTTGGTTTACTTTGGACTTTTACAACCAGGGTTTCATTGAAATCCCTGAGAAAATTAGATCTCTATTTCTGTTATTCTTCCGTCATGCAAAACCGTTGGAACAGAACGTTTCACAGCTTTATCGTAAATTATAAAGTATCAGTTTAAAAATAAAAATTATCCTCTGAAAAAATAACTATAAGGCACTTTTGCTTTGCAATTTGTATTTAGGTTTTGGTCTGCATATATAACACCTATTTGTCGGAACGCACATATTACTAAATTGCACACTGTCAGTTATTATTTGCCCTAAGCCAGTTTACTATTCTATACAATACGTTGCAATTTAAATATTGGATAAAAGCCAATTAGTGATTTGTCTTTAATTAGCACATTGTATTGTTTTGCAGTTGGGGGTAGAAAGGTGGATGTCCTTCCCTCTGTTCGCCCGAAAAGAATCTCAGTAACTGTTGAACCGATTTTCTTCGAAAGCTTAATATCCTGGGGTGTTAACCTCGCATTGGGATTTAAAAGTTTTACACTGTTTATTTGCTAAAGGTTAATTTGCATAATTAGTTAAGCCTAAATTAGGACTATACTTTGCTAGTAACTAACTTGCATATTAGTTTAATTGGTTAAGCCTATATTAGGAGTTTTTAAATCATTTCTTTAATTATTAGGGTTTCTGAATGGTTTTGGGTGCGAGTAATCTGAATAAATTGCTTACAAGCCTCCAAAATCGATAAATGAATAGTTATAGCTAATAAAATAACTAGGAAATTATCTTAATGCTTAAGTATGTTTGAACTTCGCTTAATACATGTAGTCCCACCACGATTCAGACGTTACAAAAGTGTTTAAACATAGATTTTTCCGAAAAACCATGATTTATAATGTTTTACAAGGAGATTTGCATATCGCACTATTTTAGTGAACAAAATGATAACTAATTTGAGAGTGTAAGTTCTTTACTTAAGCTTATAAGTTTTCCAGTTGTAACCTTGCAAACAACACAAAACCAACCACGTTAGAAGTTATTTGCAGTGCTTAAGCGCTATCTTTTGTGGCACAATTAAAATGTTGTAGTTTATTACAAACTTTAAATGTTTTCTTCACTTACTACGGTGCAGAATCATTCAACTGATACTCCCTTGACCGCGAAAAACAATGTTGAACACCTGGATTTGCCCATAGTCTGCGCATACAGGATGAAAGCTCAGGTGAAAGCTCTCCTTCTTGGCTATTACCAGCAAGGGCAAAAAATTGGCAAGCATCTTCCTACAACACACTTGTAATCAACATAAAAAATAAGTCTGAAAACAAATACAAACCAGTTAGTCAGCTGTCAATTGTATTATGCGGCTTTTCTCTACAATACGGACAAAATTAACAAGTCTGATCCTCGGTGTCGTCGCTTCTCATTATTGCAGCTCAAGCGAGATAAAAATACTTCAAATTTTAATCATTATAACGTAACGTGTTTTCAATTCGTATATGTTTCAATCTAGGAGAAATCAAACCATTTTCACAACACTTAACGACTGTGTTCACTAAACAGAAATAAAACGAGCACCAAATTAAATTACTAAATTCAAAACTAACAAACTCACATCAGGGTGCAACCGGAATTACAATTTACCGGAACCGGAATTTGAAAATTTTACCGGAACCGGAAAGTGAAAAATGCATTTCACCAAAAATTTCATTTTAATCTTATTTTTTGCTCTAGTATTTGTGAAATAACCTTAGTCGAACATAGGTATTTATTTTATTTGTTGTATTTTACATTTTCATCATCGACTGAAGTGAAATCCACCATCAATGGCTTATATTCGAAGTACAAGTGGCTTTCAAAAGAGATTCTTAAAAATTAGCAAACTTAAAAAACGGCCAAATTATAACACCAGAATTTTTAAATTCGGTAAAAATTTACCGGAACCGGAAGGTGAAAAAATGCCGGAACCGGAATTCCGGTTGCACCCTGACTCACATTAATTTAAAAAAATGTTATTGTTTTGTTACATCAGATAAATCATTTCAGTTTTTACAGATGTGCCGATTAATCGGCATCCATAATAATTCATTAATCCTGCAAGAAACTTGACGACCTTTCCCCAACTTTTTGCACTTAGCAGTAAGTTGCAATCAGTGTGCGACCGGATATTAATTTACTTGATACCGGAGGCGGATCCGGATATTGAATTTTTTACCGGAACACGAACCGGATATTGCATATTACGTTAAAATTATTGATTTATTCGCTGTATTTGTAGCGTGCTCATTGTTTTCGCCTGTTATAATGTTCGTAATTCCTGATGATAAACTGAAATTACGTATTTAATGCAAAAATGAGTATTGAACTCTCGCTCGCTTACATAAGTTAAAAGTAGCTTAAAACGTATCAACACTTGAACTTTTTGACTTGTCGAGAAATGTAATCGCAGCACGATGTTAAAGGCGTTTACTTGTAAAAAGTGGTTTTGTTCTTGGACACCACAACCATGAATATCTGATATCCGGTTGGTTTATACCGGATACCGGACAAGGATGAGTTTTACCGGATATTAAACCGGAACCGGATATCCGGGCGCATGTAACGTCATGGTATGACTGATCGCGAGATATATACATTACTTATAACTAATTCTGATCGTGAAAACAACAAAATTTCCGGTTATTCTATAATGGAAACGGACGCCGATTTTTACCGAAAAGGGATATTCAGGGCGGTTCAACCGGAATTCCTAAAATTCAATCAATTCCTGTTCATGTAGTCAAAGATGCAGGAACCGTATTTTTATAGTTTTGTGGCAAATTATGCCTAATCATTTACATATTGGGAAAACTTTGTCGTTAAAAAATTGCTATTTCGACATAAAAGTTTTACAGTAAACCGGTAATGAAAATGATTTCAAATTCCGGCTCCTGTTCTGGTTCCTGCAAAGAAATTCAATTCCTGTTCCTGTTTCTATTCCGGCAAAATTTAGTTCCTGTTGGAACCCTGAAGTATCCAGTTACACCTTGGTTAGCATGGGTGTTCCATTTCACTTCTGTGTGAAAAACTTTTCGTACAGGTGCCGATTATTCGGAACTTTTCGTGAGTATCGGCATCGGAACTGGATAAAATTTTCAAAATAAGAATCGGCAAACACTTTAGTATCTGCTCAACGCATCCCTATAATTCCACAGTAACAGCGAGTTTTGTGACATTTGGAACCACAACCGCAATGACCTTTATTGTCCAAATATTAAACCGAAACCGAAGAATGATTTTAAAGTAGATCTGGGTAATATTTTTGATCCCTAGTGAAGACATGAAATATTTTAGTTACTTTTGCAACTCAAACGTTATGTAAACTATATAAATTTCAAATTGAAAAGGCGTTGCTAAAAGGTTTTTCATTGCAGTCATCACGACATGAAGCACCAAAAAGTTACAACTTCCTATAAAATCATCATTGTAGAACATTCTATAACACGCCGGTGCGAATACGTTTTGAACCGTACCGCAATGCTTTGGCGCACTACTATCCACATAAAAAACTAAACTGAAATAATACGTACGTAAGTAAAATAAGCGCACTTACGGTTCCTTCCGAGGTTCCAAAATCTATTTTTAACTGTCCCATTGCACGAATAATTGCCATCATGCTTTGTATTGTGTTCGAAAAAACAACTGGTCTATAAGCTTTTCGCTCATCTTCAGAATAGCCAGTTTCGTGAATTATTCTAAATGAAAGTTCATTAAAATTAGTTACTCCATCTTACTTCAATTGATCGCTTACTTGCAAAAAATGTTAAGATCCTCAACTAAATACAAAAAAGATAACCCAGGGATTTCACAACAGCGCACTGAACTTGTCAGACAAATCAGTACTGTTTTAATAAGTTACCTACAACACAACAAACACTTAAGAAAAACGGTGACGTGCAATTTATGATGTATCGGCAATAATTCGCACTTTTCGTGATTGTCGGCATCGGCACTGCAATTTTTTGCAGTTACTTTTTGCACATAACAGTAAGTTGGAATGCTATCAATATCAATATCACTTCTCGGCACATATCAGTGTTTCTGATCAGACAAACTGTATTCTCTCTTGCGCTTGTGTTTGAAAAAAAATATTTGAAATGAGCAGTTGTCATAAAATTACAGTCACTTATGGTGGTTAAGGTTAAGTCGTCGCATAATGGTGTAATCAGGGTGCGATCGGATACCCGGTTACGGTTTAATATCAGGCAAAAACTGATACCGTATCCGGCTCCGGTATAAAATTACCGGATACAGGATAATTACTGTTGTGGTGCCGAATATCAAAACAATGCTTTTTAAGAGTGATCACCCTTAACATCTTGCTATGATTACATTTCTGAGCACGCAAAGAAGTTCTAGTTTTGTTAGTTTTCCAGGAGTATTTTTGCATTAAATAATTCCAGTTTATCAGCAGCAATTATGAACTTTATAACAGACTAAAACTTTGAGCAAGCTAAAAATACAGCGAAAAATAAATTACTTCAACATATACAATATTTGGTATCCGGTTCCTGTTCCGGTAAAAAATTCATTCGTGTCCCGTTTCAACAATACAGACATATACTTTCTGAATCCTCGACTTCTGGTCTAGGTTCCAAACCACCGAGATTCAAAAAAACTACACCGAGACCTGCCATATGCCGAGACTTGCCGAGACCGAGGTCCCATCCCTGCACCATATAAATAATTGAATTTTAAAACTAACTTCATTTGTTTAACTACAGTACTTTTCCCTGATTCGCCGGCACCTGCAAATATAATATACGTAACAAATTACATTAATTAATGACTTAAAATATAATTTCAAACCAAAAGAAATAATTATTTTACAACAAAAAGGACGCCTAGCACTCGATATAGACATATACACATCAGGGTGGCACCGAATCCACACCAAATCCGAATCCATTACTAATTTGCCGAATCCGAATCCATTGCTAATTTGCCGAATCCAAATGTTGTACGTTGCTATCAGGGCGCCACCGGATACCCTGGTGTGTTTTTGCAAAAGTTGATGATGAAATAACTGAAAATTCGTTTAAAATTCAGTGATGAAAATTATTTCAAATTCCTGTTCCTATTCCAGTTCCGGCAAACTTAGTTTCTGATGAAACCCTGTAGGGTTTAATCTGTATTCTGTTTCCAATTAAAATTTCGATTCGAAAAGGGTTCCGATTCCGATTGCACAATCAATCAGAATCGCAATTTTGACATTTTAATAATACGCCGACTTGTGAAATGGTGCATAAAATAAAAATTCTGCACTGTTTTCGATGAGTTATCCTATCAATAATCGATTGTAGTTAAGCTTTACTGAACCAAGAAATGATTGCCAACTTGATCATGTCAGTGATCGACCGATATTAACTTTACCGGATACCGGAGTCGGATAGTGAATTCTGTACCGGAACCGGCGACGGATGTTAACCGGATATAGGATCTAAATTTGTACACTGTTGGAAGTATTTGAGTCGTGCAAAAATATATGGATTTAAGATTAATTTTTGGTTTGGATTTTTTATTCCATGTCAGTGTCCATTCATGAATTGCTCGGAATTGCAGTGGCTTCAAAATATCTAGTTTTTTGACGTGCAAAAACAGTTTTATATTTGAAACCACAACCAAAAATATCCGGTATCGGGTAAGTTTATACCGGATACCGGGCGGATGCGGATGTTTGATTTTGCCGGATATTAAACCGGAACCGGATATCTGGTCGATCCCTGGTTCATGTGACGTTTTTTGATAGCCCAGACGACAGACACCCTAAAATACATGGTGCGACCGGGTATGCGGTTGCAGTTTAATATCCGGCAAAAACTGATACCGGCATCCGCCTCCGGTATCTGGTATAAACCTGCCAGATATCGGATATTTACGCTTGTGGTGCCGAATATCATAAAACTGCTTTCTACAAGTGAGCGTCTATAACATCTTGCTGCGATTACATTTCTGGGCAAGTCAAATAATTCACGTTTTGACACATTCTCAAATATATACTATATATAACACTTACGTTAGCAAGCGAGAGTTAAACACATTTTTACATTAAATTACTGTTGAACTTTTTAAAAAACTCGCCAAGAAATGATTTAAGAGAATTTTAAGCAACTTCATCATCAAGTTTTATGAAAACACAACAAAAACAGTTTATTAACAAAATTGAAGTAATTCGAAAACACTCTTGTTGAAATATCAATTTTTTAAAGACAAAGTTTTCAATATTTAAACGATTAGACACAATTTGCCACAAAACCGTAAAAAACCAGTTCCTACATCTTTAAATGCAGGAACAGGAATTGAACTTTTGCAGGAATACCGGTTGAACCCTGATAGATACACATTTTTGCACCACTCAAATACTTCCAACAGTGCACAAATATATATCCTATATTCAGAGTGCAACTGAATGAAATATGCAATAGATGCCACCGAAAAATTCATCTTAATTTTCTTTTTTGCAATATTGCTATTGAGATAATCCTTAGTTGGAGATAGGTTTTACTTTATCTGCTGTATTTTAAGCGCAATCTAAATTCGATGCCAACGTTTATATAATATAAGAATGAAATCTGCTTAATTTTTAATAGTAAAATATCTTAATTTCCACCGATTAAAATTTAATACCGGAATTCTTAATTTCGGTAAAAATTTACCGGTACCGGAATTGCGGTTGCACCCTGTCTATGTCCGGTTAACATCTGGCTCCGGTACAAAATTTATTATCCCCACATGGTACTGTTGGACAACATCTCCGGGACCAGTCAATGTCAATGGTCAAGTAGCTGAGGGCGGAGGTAAGCTCCTTTTAGGTTTACTGGGATTGGCTGGAAAATGTGAGACGCTCAGCCGCTGACCAGTAATCCGTACGTCGTGGGTTCGAGTCCCATCGCATCCGCAGTAAAATTTTCTCGAAGGGCTTCTATATGGTACTGCTTAACTTAGAATTACTTAGTGGGATAGGATGGGAAATGTGAGAGACGCTCTCAAGCAGGGATGGGCGGTCTCGGTCGAAAAAGCGAGACAAAGCCCGAGGCCCAACCTACCGAGACTTTTGGTCTCGGTCTCGGTCAATTTTTAACCGATACCGAAAATAAAAATAAGATTTTTACGGCATAAGGTTTGCATTGCTGCCTAGCTCAGGTCCGTGGTTAGATCACCGGACAGGTAATCCGTACGTCGTGGGTTCGAGTCCCACCGCATCCGCAGGAAAATTTTTGTGAAGTGCTCTAATCCTTAAATTTATGTCCTACATCCGTTTAACCCGGTTCCGCTTCCGGTTCAGAAACATTTTATTCACAAAATTGAACCGATTACAAAAATACTCATTTCGAAATAACATTTTTAAATGGAAAGTGTTCAATAATTGAATGATTATGAACAATTTGCCACAAAACCGTAAAAAGCCCGTTTCTTGCACCTTCGAATGCTCGAACCGGAAGAGGAATAAATGCAAATTTACCATCAGACTCCGATATCCGGTAATATCGGCCGATCAATGACAGCTCTCTATAAGCTGTGGATTATATCGGAATCGTAACAGCAAATTTATACCGGTATCCAATTCGGAATCGGAATTATAAATTTTGTGACCTTAAGGATAATTTGTATCAATAAATATATGATTTATGGTGTCTGTTTTCTGGCAACAAGTTTCAAAAACGTCACATGAACAAATTTGCGTTGATTTTTGGTTCAGCATAACTAAACTACAATCAATTATTGACAAGGTGACTCATCGAAAGAATTTAATAGATAAACGATACGACAGAATTTTTATAAAACATATCACAAGTAGGATTAAAATTTCAAAATACCGACTCCAATTGATTGTGCAATCGGAATCGGACCTCGTTTAAAATCGGAATTGTAATCGGAATCGGAATTCCGGTTACAACCTGATACTGAATTCAGTAGCAAAAATTAGTCAAACGTAGACGAAGTGATACGAATACTCCAGGGTGCAAATAAGAATTGGATTTTATAAGAATCGGAATTCGGATTCGCAACTATAATTTTTCTGACCATACGGATAAATTGTATTAACAAAATCCGATCGATTGTGCAATCAGAGTCAGAACTCGTTTTGAATTGCAATTCTAATCTGACTGGAAATACCGGTTGCGGAAGTAAATGAGATGCAACTGCTCATTGCTTACCCAGTAAAAGTAACTTTACTTCTCTTTGAACCTTTTCATAGTCTGCACGTAATATTCGATCGATTTCTTTAGATCTTTCAGCGCAGGCACGTTCGGTGCTGTTAACACATCCCATTTTTACTGAATAGACGCAAAAACTGTTAGTATATAGTAATATGTATATATAAACAGAATTAGAAACAAATGCTTAAAATGCATTGATACTTTTTATTAATCGGTTACGAACTTTAATTCTTGAATTTTCTTTCAAAAATCACCTGTATACAAATCATGGGATTGCCCTTGGAACCGATCGCGTCTGTATCGATTATCGACCGCGCAATGCCATCACAAAAAAGATGGCTTTACTTTACATTACCTCGCATTAACGAGACACTAGATGCGTTGAACGGCGCTAAATATTCCAGAACTATTCATCTACGATGCGGTTAGTGTAAGTGTCGAGGAAGAAGACATCGAGAAGACAGCCTTAATCTGTCCAAAGGTCTGTTCGAATTCACAACGATGCTGTTGGCACACTGCAGCGAACCGGCGACACTTCAACGTATGATCAAGTTGGTGTTTTCAGGTCTGCTCATGGAATTTCATGTTGTCTCGACGACGTAATCATATATATTCACCAACGATATGGGATCACTTCTCTGACATCAAGCAAGTGTTTCAACGACTACGCGAAGCTGGTCTTAAGATCAAACCCAATATGTGTGATGTTGCGAAAAAATTATGTCTAGGTCCATCAGCATAATGCGACTGGAATTCCGGTTCTGGTTCCGGCGTTTTTCTTACCTTCCGGGTACGGAAAAGTTTTTCCAGAACTATTCATCTGCGATGCGGTTAGTGTAAGTGTCAAGGGAGGAAGAAGACATCGAGAAGACAGCCTTAATCTGTCCAAAGGCCTGTTCGAATTCACAACAATTCTGTTGGCACACTGCAGTGAACCGGCGACACTTCAACGCATGATCAAGTTGGTGTTTTCAGGTCTGCTCATGGAATTTCATGTTGTCTCGACGACTTAATCATATATTCACCAACGATATGGGATCACTTCTCTGACATCAACCAAGTGTTTCAACGACTACGCGAAGCTGGTCTTAAGATCAAACCCAGTATGTGTGATGTTGCGAAAAAATTATGTCTAGGTCCATCAGCAGAATGCGACTGGAATTCCGGTTCTGGTTCCGGCGTTTTTCTTACCTTCCGGGTACGGAAAAGTTTTAACGGAATCAAATTTCCGGTATTAAAACATGGTCGGCGGAACATTATAAAGACGATAAAAATTAAATAGATCTCATTAGCATAGTATAAAATCTAACCATCGAAGGTAGGGATGTGAAAATATAAAATATATACAGCAGATAAAGTGAATACCTATCTCCAACTATGGTTATTTCACTAATAATATTGCAAAAAACAAAATTAAAAGGAATGTTTCGGTCCCATGTATTTTTCATCTGACCAAATTATTTACAAACCTCCAGACCCGATAATTAAATAGTTAGCTAATAGCTAATTTGCATATTAGTTTAATTGACATGACAAAATTATGACTTTTTAAAATATTTCATTAATTATTTAAGTTTACTGAAGGCTTTTGGGTGCGAGGAATCTGAATAAATTGTTTACAAACGTCTAAAACCGATTATTGCGTAGTTAGCTAATAGATAATTTGCATATAAGCACAATTAATAAGCCTAAAGTAGGCGTTTTTGCAATATTTCACTAATTATCAGGGTTTCACGAAATTTAATTTCAACAATGATGGGTTTTTGGGTTCTGTCGTTCTGTTTTTTGTTCTTTCGGGATTCCCCTCTTCGTTCCCCTTCGTGCTTCGGTGTCGGGCGTTGTCTTCTCGTCCCGTGTGTCGGCCGCTTGGCGGGGCCTTCTTGTGGCAACCGGCGCCGCTGGAGCTAGGGATGGGTGGTCCGGTTCACGCAGTACACACCGGAATCTAGGCGGCCGCACTGCATTCCATATGATATTTAGCGGGACACCGATTACAAGTCGCCACTGCGTCAGGAATCGCTGTAATGCATGGGTGGCGCGATATCGCGGAACTCAATAGGGGTTACTCGTGGCTTTCGTCGACATGGTGTTATGTGGAAGAAGAATTGACTGTGAGGCATCAACACAAAACATCAAAGAATAATAAATTGTTAATCATTGATCAGCTTTGCGTAGTTCGTTTTCATAAAACCAGTCGTAGTGGGACTGCATGTATTTAGCGAAGCTCGAACGCAAGTAATCAGTGAAGCTAATATGCAAATTAGTTATTAGCGAACTATTCATTTATTGGTTTTGGAGGTTTGTAAACAATTTATTCAGATTCCGCGCACTCAAAAACCTTAAAGTAGCCCTAATAGCTGGAGAAATAATTAAAAAGCCATTATTTAGGCTTATCAATTTAACAAATATGCAAATTAGCTATTAGCTAACTATTGGAGACAATTAATTCAGATTCCTCG
>JASANG010002519.1:0-54857 GCA_030248215.1 Enoplolaimus lenunculus | reverse complement strand
ACAGGGGCGGAAGCATATTCCTAAACCTTAAGTCTAAGCCTAAGCGTAGGCGTAAAGCATATTCCTAAGCTTAAGCCTGAAAGCTTAAGCCAAGGAAAAAATACTTTAAACCGTAAGCTTACTCTGTTGCAGTCCCACAGAACAGCGTTCTGCCTCTGATCTTTACATGGGCCAGACCGAATACGGTATATAAAATCCCCCACACTTGCAACTATAGCTTTTTAACATAAGGCTATAAAGCACTGTTAAAAGACTTCCGTATCTTGCCATTTCAGATACGGAATTGATTATCTAAGACACTGCTTTCTAACAAACGCTGACGAATTGAAGGCAGATTTCAATTGGAAGGTGTCAGCTAAGCGCGAAAGGCTTGAATGTTTCTTGTACCGGTGAAATCCGGACATTCATTGTGCAACCTTCTAAAAAACGATATGAAACCATTGTTTGTGGAAATTACATTCTACAAAATCCAGGTTGCACGGTCCAGGATGTTTTTAACAAGTGCCGCCCAAAGGTTTACTTTCGCAACCGTGACGCAACAAGATATCTGCTAAATGGATTGCCAATTGCTGTGTTTTATGAAAAACACTTAAACGTTCATTTAGTTGCGCCCATATCTGACATAAAACAGTCAGTTGTAACAATTCGGTCCAAGGTTTCGGCAATTCAATCAACAAAAATAGCATCTAAGTTCAAAGAAATCCCGGTTGAATTTCTGCATAAATTGTGTAAATTAGTTCCTCAGCGACAGCGTTGTGTCATAAAATATGCGGCCATGAGTTCACGAAATTTGACTACCCGCGAGTTTAGAGAAGTTGGTATTTATAGAACTGCAGCTATAGAAGCTAGCATTATGTCTGAGATAAAAAAATGGAAACATTAACAAATGAATATAACAAAGTGGTCGAAGACTCAAACTATACCTATCTTGAGTCAGGATCGATTAATTCGTTATATAGACGAGCAGGTTGAATACGTAGCTACAGGAGGCATCCTAAACAGCATCATTAACATGCAACAGCAAGCGTTAGTTAGAGCAATTTCTTTCGAATGATTTAGTTAGCTCACTTGAAGACTGTGAAATTCAATTGCTTTGCAATATTGCAAAGATTACTCCCAATTTTTGGACAAAAGTGTTTGAAATACTTGACAATGACGACTCTGTTATTGGCGATATTGTCTGTCTTGTTTATGATTTTGCGTTAACACAAGATGCTAAAGTTGCAAATGCTGTAGTTAAACAGGCACGTAATGTGTTTTCGATGCGTAAACTCGATTGTGTTCCTGACAGTAAGGCGATGACGAAAAAAATAGCAAGTATTTATTCAAACTCAAACGTATTACGTCAAGCAACTGTAAAATTGCGACTGCTGAATAATAAGTTACAGCCGTGCGAGGTAAATCGTGCTAGAGAGTTTGTACACTTCGCAAACTCTCTAAAACGCATAACTAATTTTCGAGCCCACGATTTGAATCAAATTGAAACCAAATTGGACGCGTCCGATCGTCTTGCGATGCGTATAGTAATGATGCAGCTGTTTACGTATGCGGCGAAGCACCAGATTAACATCCCAAAGCCTATAAAACAGTTTGCGCACAGTCTCGGCTATCCGGAGCCTGTTCTACACAGTATGTTTGACGGGAATGTTTCAAATACGCAACTGCAATTACTTTTACGGGACGGAAGCGGAGATTGTTTGCGCAGCGCAGCTGAAAAGTTGCAAAAGGTTACTGTCCGTTATATAAAAAGGCAAAAGATAGCAACTTTCCACATGCTTCAGCGACAGAAGTTTATTCGTCCTAACGCGCAACCGAGATACCTGACTAGATTTCCTGGAATCGGAAAAGTTATAGAACATTACGTTAGGGCAAACAATACAGGAGCAGACCGTTACCGTAGGGATGGCGCTTTAGTTGTAAACTACAAAAGACGTATGGGAGGTCCATTTACGCGTAAAGTTACGTTCAAAAACATACAGAAATATCTTCATTGGTTTTACTATCCCAAGAAAATTTCATTGAGCACAATATTTTATTTGTGCTACCAGCGAAATAAACTTCGACATGTAATGCACCGGCATTATAACGAAGTAGACTTAAGATTTCGTCGTAGCCGTCGCGCATTTACCGTGAAACCGTCAGTCGATAAGTACCTTAATAACGCCTGGTATCAGATAAAAGATTATGTGGAGTCTAAATGTGAATCAGCCATTCAAATAGCAATGGATGACGCAGCGGCAATTCGTACTGACACTCTCACAACGCATAATCAGCATCCTGTACTAGCACTGAAGGGTGAAGAACATCTCACAACTCGAGTAGATTATCAGAATCAGTTTCCGTCTGGACTTCAAGTGTCTAGTTATTTAATTCCTGAAACAAAAGCTCACCCGCAGAAAGTTGTCTGCGTTGTTAAACCTCGGGGATTATTTGAGAAGAGCGCGTGTCAGCATCATGCTGACAATAATGTTGTCGAAGAAATTGCAATAGAAAATCCTGATAAATTTTCTGTTTGGTTATATCGCCGCGATGGCGGCCCCTGTGAAGCGCCTAATAAAATCGAAGTGAAATTTTTATTAGCCCTTGACCATTTGCGCAAAAAGCACGTATTAACAATCCTAACCACTCGCTACCCTGGCGGGTCGTTTAGAAATGACGTGGAACGCGTTAACGGTGTGCTTAAACAAGCGGAAGCCCAATATTTTATGTTATCGCATAGCTTAGAACGTAATCATTATTTGCACACCAAGGCTGGACAATCATTGCTTAAAGCGAATAGCTACGTTGCGGCGAAACAATACATGAATCATGTACGGGGTACGCGTTATGGTAAAACTGAAATACAATTCATCTATGGTAACCAGCCAAAAATTAAGCGCAGCATTCTCAGATGTTTTTTTAGTAGGAACAAAAAAACAGAAAAGAGATATGTCGGTGCGCTATCCAAACACTTGGAAACTACTTTCCATTGTAAGCGAGGTACAACAAACGCATGAAATACATTCGCTTGACAATAAGTACTTCTATGGTTTACGCCTTTGTTGTGGAACGAACACGCGTTGTCCGCATCCGTTGTGTCAAAAATATCGTTTATCTGACACCTACCGCAATAAAATGTAAGTTTTTAATCCACGGACCGCACATTAATCTGCCTAAAACGGCCAATGCTAAACATTTAAAAAGGCGCTTTAAAAACATAAGCATTACTCAATCAATAGCGAAACCTCAATAGGATATCACTAGACTAAAGCTTAAAGCATAGAGCGTAAAGAATAGCAAGCTACAGGATGCAACCTATCAAATGACTTTGGCTTAGGCTTAGGCTCAGCAGGAATAGGCTTAATAGGTCTTGGCTCAGCAGGAATAGGTTAATAGATCTTGGCTCAGCAGGAATAGGCTTAAGTCTGGTCTCACACTATAAAGCGTAGTATTCTCAGGTTTAGGCTTTGGTTTAGGTTCGTTGTATTTGGGGGACTTTGTGCAAAACTATTAAACAAGTACCATTCAGTGATATGTTTGTAACGTTAGAACAATTTGTTTTTAAAGCTTTATAAAATCTTTTTCTAGACAACGGATAGCGGTTTTAAATGTTAAAAGTTTATATGTTCAAGATCATTTATCCCTTATTTTGTTTCTTTATAGCAAAGATATGCAGTGGTATGCCGGTGGACCTCATATTTTCAAACAAATATGGCCTGTGCCTTCTGATCATCCTGCCTGGGGCTCACAATGCCAGGACTGCAAGGGACCATGTAGAGGCCATTTTTTACCGCGTAAGTTTGAACAAATTGCAACCAAGGGCCTATACCAATCATTGCCTATTGCACCCATTATTCCTGAAGGGTTTTCATATTTAGTCTGCAATTTGTACACTCGACTTTTATGCCTTTTGGTTATACCTCGGTATAGATCGTTTCAAAAATCTTTAAAAACACACTGTACCGAATTGAAATCCTAGCTCACGTACCATACAAAAACGTTGGAAATGTTTGGAACTATGCCGAACTATACATATGCTTCACATCCAAACCTGTTGTTTTTCAAATTCCGTATGTTTTTAGCTGATGAAGCGATTGCCGCTGCGATGCAAAATGATAAATTGGAAATGCGTGTTTACCCGTCGGTTCTTATTAAAAAACACTTTGATAACACAGTTTCTCAAAAGCCCCAGCGGCACCCTTACGTTGGTTCGGAGGAACTAGCAAAAAGATGCCGCCTTACTGTTGCTGAAACGAGGAATGAATTGGACAGAATGCATGCCATATATTTGAAAAGTTAGTGCCTTATAAAGTTTTTATATATAACATTTTTTAATTGTCATTTCCCAGCTCGGATAAATAACGGATAAATAAAAAATCAACATTATCTATTTTTTATTATGACAAAAACAGCATTTATTCTGCAACTGATCGGTTAAAACGACAGAAAGATAGAAATACATGAATCTGGACACTCATTTCATATATAGGTGAACGTACATCGTTTAACTGTTTAATGTGCTTATTGCTTTGGCCACCAATGTATAGAACAGGGCCGGAACAGTAGTATAAGCATATCCCTGAGTGTAAGCCCAAGCCTAAACCTAAGCCTAAGCGTAAGATTGAGCACATACCTAAGCCTAATCGAAAAAATTAGTCTAAAAGCATAAGCTTTTACAGTCTCGCCGGACAACGTTCGGGTCCCGTTCGATACATGGCCCAATGTTTTAAAAAGGACGTCGAAATGCAAGTATCGCAGTCGCCAGTAAAAAGGTTCGCTCTGAAGCAAAAGTGGGAGCCGTCAATAAAAAGGTTCGCACTGAAGCAAAAGTGGCAAAAGAAACCAAATCGAAAAAAAAAACACACGCATACTGATGAAGAATGTGGTGATGACTGGCATACTGATCACGATGATTCGGACATAATTGACTCCGCATTTAAAGATATTGCGGAAATTGAGTCAGATATCTCCATTCAAAACAATATTGTCAAACATAACGAATCAAACTTGCGAAATACAAAGAATCTGAAAAGTTGTATTCGTCAATGCGATGCAAATCTGGAAGAATCATGTGACAGGAGTTATTCGTGGGCTTCAGACATAAACTTAGATAAATCGATCAGCGTTGATCTTCAGTCCGTACGCGCAAATCTAGAGCCACATTGCAGTGACGTTGTTAATACAAAATTGCAAGCTGAAAATTTGCCGATCGAGCCTAGTGTTGTTGATACTAACCTGGAGTTATCATATGCTAGTATTAATATTCCCAATGATGCAAACTTGGAAATCTCGTCCTGTCATAACGGTAGAACTCGGGTCGCAAATCAGTTGGCGGATGCAAATTTAGAAGTTAGCGCAAATTCTGCACAGTCGTGTTCCAACGTTAGTATTAATCAGTTGGCGGATGCAAATTTAGAAGTTAGCGCAAATTCTGCACAGTCGTGTTCGAACGTTAGTATTAATCAGTTGGCGGATGCAAATTTAGAAGTTAGCGCAAATTCTGCACAGTCGTGTTCCAACGTTAGTATTAATCAGTTGGCGGATGCAAATTTAGAAGTTAGCGCAAATTCTGCACAGTCGTGTTCCAACGTTAGTATTAATCAGTTGGCGGATGCAAATTTAGAAGTTAGCGCAAATTCTGCACAGTCGTGTTCGAACGTTAGTATTAATCAGTTGGCGGATGCAAATTTAGAAGTTAGCACAAATTCTGCACAGTCGTGTTCCAACGTTAGTATTAATCAGTTGGCGGATGCAAATTTAGAAGTTAGCGCAAATTCTGCACAGTCGTGTTCCAACGTTAGTATTAATCAGTTGGCGGATGCAAATTTAGAAGTTAGCGCAAATTCTGCACAGTCGTGTTCCAACGTTAGTATTAATCAGTTGGCGGATGCAAATTTAGAAGTTAGCGCAAATTCTACACAGTGTTTTAGCAATACCAATTTTAACAGTCCTGTGTGTGCACACCTTGATCAGTTGTGCCGTAGTTCCTCGATTAACATTGATTTTTTGTACAATGAATTAACTAATGAGTTAATGGATCCAAACCTGGATCAATCGTCAGAGTCTATTCTAAATGCAGACGTGAAAGAAGTAAATGAAAACTCAGACATAAGCAGTGAACTAGGAGATGTTAACAGTGAACGGCTTTCCAATGATGACAGTCCGTCTGAACAGTCAAACATTGAAAAGTTTACGCCGGGTGATGAAAACATCTGTCCTGCAAACTGTAGCATTGTTTGTATAGCGGATAAAAACCTGGAGAAGTCGCATACTGAGAAGCATAACCTACGCGCTAACAACTTGCTTTCCCAACAATACTATCGTCATTCTAGGAAACGGTGCTTAGCTGCTAGACAGTTATTCAATAGTGCAGATGCATCTTTCGAACAAGAACTTTAAAATTTTAATTTATTAAAAGACACTGTTTTTGACTTTTTATGTGTTTATCTGACATCATGAAGTGTATTTAAAAGTAAGCAGCTGGAATGCATAATTTCGTAGAAATTGAATGTATATGCCATATGTGTTTATCTGACATCATGAAGTGTATTTAAAAGTAAGCAGCTGGAATGCATATAATTTCGTAGAAATTGAATGTATATGCCAATTGAATTTAAACAACAAACATGGAAAATTTTGGGTATTTCCTGTACAAAACCGTTTAGCTTTGAAGGATATTTCTAAAATAGCTTATATTCTCAACTTAAGCAAAAAATTCTGAAACCTACTATAAATGTTTGTTAACATAAAACCTTAAATAGCTTAGATGAGATGTGTAGCTGCAGATTTAGTTCTTTTATAATCCGAGTGTTAAATCACCTAAAACCTTAAATAGCTTAGAGGAGATGTGTAGCTGCAGATTTAGTTCTTTTATAATCCGAGTGTAAAATCACCTAAAACCTTAAATAGCTTAGAGGAGATGTGTAGCTGCAGATTTAGTTCTTTTATAATCCGAGTGTAAAATCACCTAAAACCTTAAATAGCTTAGAGGAGATGTGTAGCTGCAGATTTAGTTCTTTTATAATCCGAGTGTAAAATCACCTAAAACCTTAAATAGCTTAGAGGAGATGTGTAGCTGCAGATTTAGTTCTTTTATAATCCGAGTGTAAAATCACCTAAAACCTTAAATAGCTTAGAGGAGATGTGTAGCTGCAGATTTAGTTCTTTTATAATCCGAGTGTAAAATCACCTAAAACCTTAAATAGCTTAGAGGAGATGTGTAGCTGCAGATTTAGTTCTTTTATAATCCGAGTGAAAAATCACCTAAAACCTTAAATAGCTTAGATGAGATGTGTAGCTGCAGATTTAGTTCTTTTATAATCCGAGTGTAAAATCACCTAAAACCTTAAATAGCTTAGAGGAGATGTGTAGCTGCAGATTTAGTTCTTTTATAATCCGAGTGTAAAATCACCTAAAACCTTAAATAGCTTAGAGGAGATGTGTAGCTGCAGATTTAGTTCTTTTATAATCCGAGTGAAAAATCACCTAAAACCTTAAATAGCTTAGATGAGATGTGTAGCTGCAGATTTAGTTCTTTTATAATCCGAGTGTAAAATCACCTAAAACCTTAAATAGCTTAGAGGAGATGTGTAGCTGCAGATTTAGTTTTAATAATCCGAGTGTAAAATCACCTTCAATGAATTAAAATAGCTTAGATGTGTAGCTGCAGATTTTAGTTCTTTTATAACCCGAGTGTAAATCACGTTCACGATATACAATAAAAGCATATGAACACTGACACTCTTGATCGAGTTTTTTATATTTGTTTTATTTTCTTTATAAACAATGTTGAACGACTTTTTCGAAATACAACTGCAGAAGTATTGTTTTATTGCGAGCGTACAATCATGTTCACGCCTTACAAAACTTGCACCGATCATATTTTATTAGTCATGACCGGATTAGACAGAATTCCTTAGCATGACCCGCTGTGTATATCACCGGAACCGGAAATTTCATTTTTTAAATATTGTAATACATTTTCTTTTACAGTAAACCTCTAGCAACTTGAATGCATACTTTCGTAGAAATTGAATGTATATGCCAATTGAATTTAAACAACAAACATGGAAAATTTTGGGTATTTCCTGTACAAAACCGTTTAGCTTTGAAGGATATTTCTAAAATAGCTTATATTCTCAACTTAAGGAAAAAATTCGCATGTGAACACTGACACTCTTGAATCATGTTCACGCCTTACAAAACTTGCACCGATCATATTTTATTAGCCATGACCGGATTAGACAGAATTCCTTAGCATGACCCGCTGTGTATATCACCGGAACCGGAAATTTCATTTGTTCAATCACGTGAAATTAAAAGTCACTCAAGCGTAAACAAAGACTAGAAAACCCTACGGTTTTTTAAATATTGTAATACGTTTTCTTTAACATAGTAAACCTCTAAAATTCTTTTCTAAGATAAGGGAAATCAATTTCCATTCCTATCTCCGAATAGAAATATCAAACGTTCGTCTTTTCTAGGTATGTGGTTAAAATACTATTATCAATTTGCGGATTGAGAGTTTTGAAATTTATATAGGTCAGTCCACCTCAACGGATATTTAGTATAAAATTGTGGTTTTCACAATCACTGTTAACAGTTTATTTTATCCTTAAATAGGCATTTATCAATTAGTTCTTCGTAACAGTAGGTTAAAATAGTAGTTTGGTTATATCAAAGACACCACAGCATTTAGTACTTACGGTAGTTAGTCAATATCTTTTCCAATTCAGTATTAACATTAAATATCCTGTTCTCAAATTGAATTTTATGGACGAACGGTAGTCTGTAATCAATTAAATTTAAAGTTCTCCTTTATTTGTCTTGAACTAAAATTTAGTTACAGAAATTTGTCAATTTGTATATTGGAAGAGCGCATTTAACAAATTTGAGGGTAGAATGGAATAGATAAAGATTTTACCACAGGCTGCACGCAAAATATTGTGGAGCTTGTATAATATATAGATATAAGTATTAAACTTCCGATTTAGATTGAAATTTAACGAATGCTGTTAAAAAACTGAAAGAATATTTTACAATTTTTCAGTTACATTTTTCAAACCGTATTTCTGTGAGCGTATAAAATACAGTTGCGGGTCTGGGATTTTCCGGTCGGGAAGGATACTTTTCGTGTTCGGAAATATTGAAGTTTTAAAATGCGTTTTTAGCAAATTTTTGATATTTTAAATTTTTCGAATTGGGCTGAAGGGGTAAGAGTTGAATTTTGGGTTGTCACTTGGTCATGCTTTTAGCTACTTGTTTGAAAGACAAATTTTCGGTTTTGGATGAACGATTTGCATCGCAAAATTTAAGCATGACAGGGCTAGTGGGGAAATTTTTGACACGTTTTCTGAGACAATTGGTTCTCCGGTTCGTTTACAAAAGCGTCAAAATTCCCAATTTTCGCTTTCATTTCAACTCAACACAAGAAAAATACAAAGAGAGCCCGATTTGCCGAAATAAAGAATGATTGCTATTATGCCGCTTGCACTATAAAATGCCACAAAGTCCCACAAAAATGTCACAACGTCAGGTTATTAACACTCGAAATTTCGATTGTTTAACCTGACATTACGGTATTTTCTGTGGTATCTAGTGAAATTTTATTGTGGAAGAAGTATAGGTACTTTCTAAAATTGAACTTAAATTATAGCTTGACTAAACTTGTATATTAGTTTAGGTAAAACTCAAATGGCTGGACGGACTAACTAAACTAGAATTTTAAGTTACTTAAAATAACAATTTTAAGTTTAACACAAGGTTAAAGACTTATTTTTAGGTTAAGGAACAAATCCAGCCCATAAAGTATGTGTATCTATGAGTTCATTATGCTCAGCTTAAGCTAAAAATACGTAAGATTTGAAATTGTTTAAGCGTAAACCGACCTCTTAGTTTAGTTAATTTATAAAGTAGTTTAATACTGTCGGATTAGCTTAATCTTAAATCAAGTTAGTTTAAGCTTTTACAGAGTAAATCGGTAAATTTCACAATTATAGCTTTGTTTGTACGTGACAAAATTGTGATATCACATACATACTCGGGTCTATCCAATGACGCGCTGTTGGACCTTCTCCACCGATCATAATAAAAATAGGACCGCCAGATTTATAGAACTGATTATTGGTCCAGAATTTCTGAAAACATCACGTCATTTAAATACCTACGGAACAAACGTGAAAAGTACCATGAAAATTTTGTTGCGGCCCATATCCTTGACAAATAAAGCACAATTTACCAAACTGATATTCAAAAATTATTTTGTTTGCCAATTTTTGGTGAAAATGTTTAGAAAGACGGTTTAAATTAGTTCGTTTGCGTGAATGAACTGAGATGATTGCGGTTGCGTTTGTTGCGAACCCATATAATAAACACTGTGCAGCAGTTGATCAAAAAACGAGGGATCGATCCACATACGCGAACGGGGGATCGATCCACATACGCGAACGGGGGATCGATCCACATACGCGGGACCGCAATAAAAAGATGAACAAATCTCGCAAGTGAAACGACGAAAACAAAACAATATCTGGCTCTTGTAGGGGATACTTTCTTCACATTTAAGGCTATAGTTCAAGCTTAGACAAAGGCTTACACAAAGAGTTTGACTTAAAATCCGTTTATTCAACCTAAGCCACCGCCTGAGTCTGAGATTTCGCCTGCGGGCAAAGTACGTAACAGCTCAATATTTTTAGGATACAAATTTCGACTCACCTGCTTCCATGTTGCCAAGTTCTGTGGATCAAAATGGTCTAACCGCTGTGTGAAATAATCGATTGAAACATGCGGGTTGTCGCCCAACTGTTGTTGTTCGACAGTTCGCGCTCCCATATAACCGCCGATTTTATGTCGTCCTCGAAAAAATTTTGACGCATCACATTGAATATTCAAAGAGAAAATAATTGTTACCAAAAGCGTACCAACTACACAATGTTTGCCATTCATTTTTATGCAATTCTCTAAATATTGTTTGAATGTGCCTGAAAAAATTGTTCATCTTTTAACGAAGGAACTGAAAACGTTTGGTTAGCAGCCATTTACATGGGTATGTCATTATTTCTCTGGAAAAATCCTTAATATACCAACACTTCATCAGCGAGGCGAGGTAGAGCACCGTTCGTTTTATTAGCGGCTTCGCCCTTGCAAAAAAATTTATTCAATGCATCAAAAGAATTCTATGTTAGGAAACTTTTTTCTTGTCTCCTCTCGAAATCTTATTCATCTCTACCATGAATTTATTATTGTGGGTCAGCCGTGCCATGAATTTGATTTAACTATCCCACAAAAGTTAGCACTAGAGTAAAAATAATGACACGCTTTGTTTATTCACAAATTTAGTCGATATTAATACAAAGAGTGGATGATGCATACTTCAATAAGAGTATAGGCCAATGTTACGCTGAGGGCCGTCCCGCTGTTCCGGGACAGTGGGACAGTGGGACAGTAGGACAGTGGTACAGCAGGACAGTAGGACAGCGAGACAGTAGGACAGCGGGACAGCAAGGACAGTGGCACACCGGAACAGTGGGACACTGGGACAGCGGGACAGTTGGACAGTCTGACAGTAGGGCTGTGGGACAGAAGGACCGAGTGACTGTGGGACAGCGGGACAGTAGGACAGCGGTACAGAAGGACAGCGTGACAGTGGGACAGTACGACATCGGGACAGTTGGACAACGGGACAGTAGGACAGCGGGACAGTTGGACAGTGGGACAGTAGGACAGCGGGACAGTAGGACAGCGGGACAGTGGGACAGTAGGACAGCGGGACAGTAGGACAGCGGGACAGTAGGACAGTAGGACAACGGGACAGTGGGACAGTAGGACAGTGGGACAGTAGGACAGCGGGACAGTGGGACAGCAGGACAGTGGGACAGCGGGACAGTGGGACGGTAGGACAGTGGGACAGTGGGATAGTAGGACAGTAGGGCAGTGGGACAGAAGGACAGCGTGACAGTGGGACAGTAGGACAGCGGGACAGAAGGACAGTGGGACAGTAGGACAGCGAGACAGTAGGACAGCGGGACAGCAAGGACAGTGGCACAGCGGAACAGTAGGACACTGGGACAGCGGGACGGCAGGACAGCGGGACAGTAGGACAGTGGGAGAGTGGGGCAGTGGGACTGTAGGGCTGTGGGACAGAAGGACAGCGTGACAGTGGGACAGTAGGACAGCGGGACAGAGGACAAAGTGACAGTGGGACAGCGGGACAGTAAGACAGCGGGACAGTGGGACAGCAGGACAGTGCGACAGCGGGACAGTGGGACGGTAGGACAGTGGGATAGTAAGACAGTAGGGCAGCGGGACAGAAGAACAGCGTGACAGTGGGGCAGTAGGACAGCGGGACAGTAGGACAGCGGGACAGTGGGACAGTGGGACAGTAGGACAGCGGGACAGAAGGACAGCGAGACAGTGGGACAGCGGGACAGTAGAACAGCGGGACAGTGGGACAGCAAGACAGTGGGACAGCTGGGACAACGGGACAATGGGACAATAGGACAGTGGGACAACATGCAACTGGATACATTCTGCGTGGAAAATAATGTACTTACCCGGCACACGTTGCGTTTTTGGCCTACCCCCTTTATTTAGAGGGATGGTACAACCAGAGCGAACCATGACACTTTATGTATCCGGCAACAAACATGATTCGGTTATAGTTTAATTTAGGGTTGTTGTAAGTGACAACTAAACCCCTTTCTAAACCTGGGGGGTCGGCCAAAAACGCAACGCCCGTTGGTACCTACATGTTGTACCATGCTGAACCTCAAGAGTTGCACACTCTTGTATTATGCACTCTTGATAATTTACTAACTCAAATCTTTTTGTTGTCGTTCTTCGACTTGCAAGGAGTTACCTATTGTTTCACCAGCGCTGTGCCACCAGCACTAATTCTTAAAAGATGGAGCAAAGAAACGTTCTTTAGAAGGCAAAGAAATACTTCCTAGCATACATTCATTTTTTTTACTAAATTTTCGACTAAGCGTTGGCAAAGCGTACGGATAGGATCGCCTCTGACATCCGAACCGTTCCACAATTGCAAGAAGATTGTGCTTCCAATGGACGCAGATACACTTCGCAAACGACGCACCTGCGAACTATACATTGTTGCAAGCAATATTTTTACTAACAGCTCTGCTTATCACAACCTAAAATCGGATATATAAACAAATTTAAATATAAATAATTTACAGTAAACAGAATTTAAGAAAAATAGTTTCAATAGAGGATTAATTTGCTACGTAAAGACTGACCGCGTGATTTTCAAATTATATAATGTTTGCTATGCTGATTATAATTGTCAATTCATATCAATGGCGGATCCATGGGGGGCCACCCCAGCCGTGGACCCCCAACAGCATCTCAACAAAAATTATAGCGTCAATTCCTGTTCAACGCTGTTGTGAAAATAGCAGGCAGTTCTAACTCATTCAAAAACAGAAAGGATGTAGCTGAAGCTGACTGGACTTTGCTTTTTCAAAACTAAATTGGCTTCCAAATCCGAACCCTTAAATTTGTGAATGTTTGAAACCAAATGTGAATTTATGTTGTCACACTGTTGTTTAGATCTAAATTAGTTTGATGCGTTAGTTTTATTTGCGATTCATCTCAATTGAACGAACGTAAAGAAGTAATTTTTATGGCAATAGTTCGTGGTTTGTGTGTGGGTCAAAAATAGGTTTATTACCTACGAAATTTTGCCCCTCCCCATTGTAAGATCCTGGATCCGCCGCTGATTCATATCAATTTTACATAATAGCAGTCGTGTAATAACTTTGTTCGGTACTTTATACCCAGTTTATCTTAAATTGCTATTAACGGAAAAGAAATTAAAACTTCCGCATTAAAACTAGCGACATTGGTACATTTCCTCCCACACTGCAAAAAATAGTGACTCAAATGGACTCTCTCTGAAATAGGCTTTTCCGAACTGCACAAACTGAGCGAAATTTGGCTCCATCAGAGTCAAATTTGACTCAGTACACTGTAAATTCCAATGAGTTGATTAATCAATTCAGCTAGCAAGTTGATTATTTCCAAATTAATACAGTAACTAAACGTTAACTCGCTCCCAGTTGAGTTTATTCTCACTCTGAATTCAGCTGACTCTGGGTGAGTTGATTAATTAACTCAGAATGAATTGAATCAACTTAAAATTGAGTGATTCAACTCATTCTGAGTTAAAATAAACTCACTGAAATTTACAGTGTAGTCCGGAAAAGCTTATTTCGGAGAGTCAATTTTTTGACTCACCATTTTTGCAGTGCAATACGCTAAAACCTAACCCTAATCCTAATCTTATTGTGATGACGAAGTTGAAAATATCAAAAACGGTGGGGAAACTGGCTGGTCAATGAGCAAACCTTCCGCTGTGACCAGCGGGCAAAGAATTTTTCTTTGGCAAAATTGCTCAAGGGTGCTTGGGCGGCTCTGGGAGCATCGGCAACCACAACAATCTCAACAGCCAAACAAGAAGCAACGGGCGATGGTACGAACTTGGTGGGTTCGTATTGCAAGACGACTTGAGGCATCGTCTTGTGAAAAAGACGTACACAACAGGCGACGCCAATTTATCGGACCACCGATGCAAAGTCTCATCGCTCAATGAAATCTAGTACAAAATCTACCATGGAAACCATAACGCAGCGAAACACACCGTTTTCACAGAATTAACCCAAACGAAATGAGAGCTTGGCTCACAAGAAGACGATGCCCAATAGTCCCAAGTCAAAAAAGCTATTGTCGACGCAGCAATGGAAGTGAGCGGGAAAAACGCAAATAGGTCAACCCATGTGTGGTGGGCCATGAAGACGAGTTGGAAAACCTAAACAACAGTATCTACTCGACACTTGAACGAAGAAATGCCGTTATCAGAAATTGTAACAGCCGACAACAAGACAAAGTACGGGCTTTACACCAACTGAAGGAAGCCAGAAAACAGCACAAACGCGCTATCCGTAGATGGGAAAACAATTGGTGGGACGCTTTGGCAAACGAATGCATGCAAGCCGCCGAAATGGAAAACTGTGGACGCATGTATGAAATACTCAGACTTCTGCAACAACGCGGCAGTTACAACAACAGCACCACAAACAACATGTTCGGCGAGGAAGATTTCAAGGAACACCTAGAGAAGGTGACAAAAGACCGATACGAAACATCATCGGAAAACATCGACGCAACTATCTACAAAATCGATCCAACACAAGTAGACGCACAAACGACAGATGTACTCAAGAACATGCTAACATTACTCCCCAGCGACATGGAAATCAGACGAACAATCAGCGAAATGGCTGATAAAGCACCGGGCCTTGACCGTGTCCGAATATGATACATAAAATCAGCATGCCCGGAAGTCATGAACGCAACAATCAACCGCTCCGTTTCTTATTTCAACACCGAGCGACGCAGTGGAGTGATGATGAAAAGAAAAGTGCCATAATAGCCTTGTTCAAAAAAGGCAACAAAGCGGACCTGAATAACTACCGCCGCGGCATCTGCTTACTGCCGATGGTGAACCGCATCCTGGGACGAATTTTGGCGAAACGCTTGCGGGACTGGACGGAAGGAATGAAACTTCTAGATGACAACCAATGTGGTTTCCGCCAAAAGCGGAGCACGGCCGACAGTACGCAAGTTTTTACTAGACTACACGAGGACATTAACGAATTCTACAACGCCACTCAGCATCAGCGACAGCAACTACAGGATACCGACGACGAACAAGCGATACTGTTGGACTTGCGTAAGGCGTACCCCCGGGACTGCAAACCGATGCTTTGGTGAATTCTCCGCAAGTACGGCATGCCGAAACAAACTGTAGAAAAATTGCAAGATCTTCACGAAAGCACCAGCTATTGCGTCATCGGCGCGAGGAACGTCAGCTCCGAATGGTATCCGGAGAGAGGTCTTCGAGAAGGCTGCCCCACCTCTCCCACGTTGTTCAACATATACCACCAAGCCTGTATGTGGCTAGCGGAACGATCACGGACAAAAGCAGCGCTCGGCCAACCGAATACCCAATGCGGCGTGACGTGGAGTTATAAACCAGGCGGACACTTGCCGCCTCAACGCCGCAACAAGTTCAACTCGGAAGCAAAGCAAACTAAGATCAAATGATCCCTGTTCGCAGACGATACTACACTAGTCGGAAACAAGGCAGAATTGGTCCAGGCTTTGGCGGTCTATAAAAACACTATGGGACTATTCGAGGAAAAGACAAACGACGCGAAGCAAGAAATACTGCTACTTGGGAGACCCGAAGAGGACGACATACGAATGCTGTAAACCTGGGTCAGCTGCTTCAGCGACAACAAACAACATATAAAGCGAGCAACTTGTTGTTGGGCAAAGATCAGAAAACGGTTCATGAAATGCAGGCTATCTAAACGGACTCAAGCGAAAGCCGTTGAAGCTTGCACTGAAAGCACCATGTTGTTCAACGACGGCATTAGACCGTTCCACAAGTACGAAGTTAAACGTATGCAACAAACTGTTGACAAGATGTACAGATACACTGGAGTTCGAAGACAAAAGAACCGCTAAGAGACATGGAGGAACAAAATGTGAATATGTTTGATGTGAGGCAGCAGCTGGGTGTGATGTCCATCGCTATCAAAGTCGAGAAGGCACACTTAATCGGCCGGGGACACGTTCTACGCATGGATGACGACAGACAGACCAAACAAGTCGCCCTCGGTTGGTATACAAAACTGGAAGACATCAAGCTAAAAAGGAGAAGGAAAAACAACACGACTGATTATTGGAGGCGTCTCCTGCAGAAAACTGGTATCCGAATCCATATGGCTGAATGGCTGACAAGAGACCGCGGAAATGGAAAACAGTTGTAGAGAAGAGGGTTGAAACCTTACTACTGCTACAAGATTCCCAAAGCTGCAAACTACCACAACGACAACAACAATATCGACAGCGACAACACCTAACGGCGGCAACCGCTCTAAATAACAACAACGCGACTCGACAAGACGATCTGACGTGCCCCTTTCCCGACTGTCAGAAAGTTTGCTTCTCGGCGGGGAGTCTAACAATGCACATCAAACGCATGCACGATGATGTCAATGCTCGACTATTGTTCATCTGCGATAAGTGCTCTGATACGTTCAAACAAGAAGCCAAGCCACCCTGAAGAACCATCTCAAGGCGTGTCAGGGCGACCGCATTGTAAACGGCCGGAAAGAATGCACGAACTGCAAAAACAGCTTTTCGCCAAAAACAGTTTGAAAAATCGCAAGAAAACATGTGTGCCGACAAACACGCCCCCACAGCAGTAGCCGTTGCAACAACTACAGCGGCCAGGAAATATTAACCTAAACAAAAACAATGTGAACGATGACAACGATTGCTGAGCGCGACGAACATGCCACGTCACCAAAAGTCCTGTGCCGGCCAAAGTCGGCGGTAGTGCCGGCGTCACCAAACACTGGGTTACGCCATGCCCGAACGGGCGATAAACGGTGAAAAGGAAAGGAAAAGGTGGGGAACGTGCACAAGAGTCGCAATAGTTTATAAATTATATTGAACCTGAGCTGATACGGTTTTGGTTAAAAAATTCAAGCCCTTAAATTTCTTTCAGTGGTCAAGCAGCACGAGTCAACCATTTGCTCGCAAAATTAATAAATGTTTACAACCTGTACTGAGACGCATTTCTCTTACCAACAAGCGCGCAAAATATCAATTTTCACGTACACACCTATGATTTTCAAGTTCATTTGCGCAAACTATGTATTTCGGGCTGATATCCACGCTCAGTATATTTTTAAATACCGGAAGAATCACTTGTTCAGCTCCGTTTTTATTGACATAAATTGCATTATATATTAATATACACTATAAATTGAAATATATGACTTTACAGAAACAAAATACTCTAAGGTAGCGCTATACTTGTCATGGGGCGCTATCCGGAGCTGTCCGACATCAGTCTATGCCTTAGGTTAAAAATAGTTTTCTTCAAATGTTGGGTGCTGACCAGTGCCTAATGGCAATTTGAGCTATATGTACGATTCCACACGGTACCGAACCGCGTAAGAGAATATAGACGGCATTAAAATAGCACAAATTATAGCTCCACCTTAACTATTACAGTTAGCATTTCGTGAACTTGCTATTTTTCGTCCTCAATTATTCACATCTTCTCTGGCACTTCAACTACTGTTTGCGGCGGTTGACCGGCAGCTTTCGCAATAACTTCGTCACAAATTGCCGTTAATTCGATTATTTCTTTTTGCTGAAATGAATTATCAATAAGATCAACTGCCTTTACAATGTGTAAAATGAAATGTAAATCCAAATGAAACTGTGCGTCAGCTTTTAGCTTTATAGATGACTTCTGGCACTATAGAGCAATTCAATTATCATTGGGTTATTGTACCACGATACATACAGTGAAAACCGCAGAGCCAGAGGAGCCACCACAACACCCCCCATTTGGGGGGCCCCACAATAACCGATTGAAACAACAGCCTATACTTTTAAAATGCGTCTGGCTTCTCACTCGCTATATATAATATATATATATCATAAATGGAATTATTTCTACACTGATATGGTGCATTTTACTTGTTCCTATTTCTTTAAGATTGCACTTTTAATAGACAAATACTAAAAAATTACCTTTTGTCCCAGCGAATTTTGTAAAGATTCCGTCTGAACGTCACGTTTCTTTAGCTGAGCTCGTAACGCCATCGTGTCTGAATCGCGCTGTTGCTGGAGCCGATGAATTTCTAGATTTGCCCTAAAACAACACAACAGATTATTTCTACATTTAGAAATGCTGTCAACACAAAGCAAATTTTTGTTTTGGTAATCATTTTGTTCTGCTTGTAGGAAATAAACTTTCCTTCCATAGATCTAAGCCCTTTAATATATAATATTTAAAAGTGAGGCAATAGAGAATACTCACGTAACCAGTGGAAAGGAATCAGAAGTCGAACCATCCTTGTGATTTTCAACCAAAGGATTTAGGAACCGTTTCAGTTGGTGAGGTGACAGAAGAAATCTCCTTTGGTATTTTCATAAAACGTAACCTTTTTTCAAAATCCTGGCTGCACCCATCCGTGGTACCTGTCCAGTTTTTCATCTGCTTGTTGTTTCAACCGTTGAAACCGATCTTCTGATTTGCGTAGCTTTCGATGATAGTCGGTAAGCTTTGTTTTGATTTGCTCTTCTTTCTATAAAACATTAATCGTAGCGCAAATGGCGCATCTAAAGTAAACTCGCTTTTCATTTGGTTATGTATACCAAAATTTAAATTTTTAGTTATATATAAGCTTCTGTCCCCACAAGCTTAATAATAGCTTTATCGTACACTTAAGTTATGGCAAAAATCTGAAAATTTCAAAAACCGTGGGGGAGTGTGTAGCAGCCAAATTTTACACCAACAAGTTGCAATACTGTGAACTAAAAAGACATATACATCTTCCAAAAAGCCTACCATGGTGGATGTATGTCAACAGGTACGATCCATTACTGGAGTTACAACCCCACAACCAAAACTTCGTAGCATAGGAGCAAGATGTTTTCCACAGGTGGCAAGAAAGATATTCCTATTTCAAAGAATTTTGTTAATGCAAATTAAAAACTTTTCGACCATGCGTGTAAGCATGTGAGGCATGCTTGGCCTGGTGCGTATAGAATATATGCAATGCACATTATATAGTATGGTTGCCGGTAGCATACGGTCCACATATATAGTCGACGAAAAAGGTAGTTGGAGAGGCGGGCTACGCGGCGCAGTTGCAGAGTGTTCGCTTAAGGATCCGTAGGCTGAGAGTTCGATCCCCGCTCTGGAGGCCCGCTTTTCCGGCTGCCTAGTTAAAAGGTCTGAAGTCCCAGTTCCTACCTAGACTGACAATGCGGGGAAAGCTGTTCCAGACGGGCCTTGTACCCTAATAGCTGTATTCCTGCACTGGATTAGTATATTTTTTCAAAATTTATTTATAGTGGTAATGCAGAGTAATTTTGACAATTTTGAGTTTATTACATCATTTATAGCAAATAAACATTCGGAACGCGAAGAAACGCTGTAATTTACTGGCAAACTCGTTAAGGATTTTGTACACTTCTGATCACAGTTAAAGTTAAAGCTCAGATTTAGGAAAAGGCAGAGGCTTTAGGCATAGGTGTGGTTTTCTAAGCCTAAGCCAAAGCATAAATATGGTCCAAGTGTACAAAAACCGGTTAAGTTGATGTTAATGCACGTATATTAACCGCATTCGGGTTGTAATTTACCTCAAAATTTTCAGTCGTTATTAGTTTTAAATTTTCGTATCGTCGATACAGTTCGGTGAACGAAGATTCAGCCCCAATAATATTCTCGTATGCCTAAATTACAAAACTTTCTAACGCCAATGTTTTTGCAACACTTCATCCAAAGCTACAGCAATTGCTAAATAAAGTACCAACTACATCGCTCGGTAATTAATGATAACATCAGTGGCGTGCAAAGCCTGCGATGGCTCCCCCAAAGACGATGTGAGGGCCTCTAAAATTAAGAAGTACACGATTACCATCGCAAGTGCTGCCAGCAAATATATACCGCTAAAACTCAGAATTTACAGTTTACTGGGGGCTTCTTGTATGTTATTAAGGGATCCCCCATTTTGCTCATGTAAAGATTAGGGGTGGAACTTTTTTCTGTGGGACTAGTAAAGAGTAAGCTTAAGCTTTAGACGAATTATTTGCTTGGCTTAGGTTTAAGCTTAGGCTTAGGAATATGCTCATTTTTACGCTTAGGCTTATGCTTAGGCTTAGGAATATGCTTATAATACTGTTCCGCCCCTGTTCTTTAGATTGGCCACCCAATTTGATGGTTTGGGAACCGGGATCGCTAAACACGGCACTGGATAAAATGCCTCAATAGTTATAGAGGGTAGTTGTTATTTAGCTCAGTCGATAATGTCACATTTCAGACAACACAGCCATGAAAATTTCACGCTCTTTACTCCTGACCTCGACCAATTACGAATCCTGGGCAACGCCTTTTGGAATAATAATAATAATAATAATAATAATAATAATAATAATTAACGACCGAAGCAGAAACTGCAGAAATAAAGCGTGTAACAAGCTGACTTGATCACGTTGCCTAATGACATCAGTTAACGACGGATCGCTGTTTTCTTCGATCGTTGCATTGTATGCTGAAACATCATCATCAACAACAAGAACAATCCCAGCAACAACAACAACAACAACAACAATAATAATAATAATAATAATAATAATAACATATAATAATAATAATAATAATAATAATAATAATAATAATAATAAAATGTCAATAAAAAGTCTACACTCAGAGTGAAATGTGTGCTCTTGTACACTTCGATTCACACTTTGAATTTTTCAGATTTTGGCATAACTTACGCTTAAGATAAGACTTAGGCTTTGAGCTAAAATTATTTTTAGGCTTTGGATTAAGCTCAAGAATAAAAAGTTGTGATGGACGGGACAAGAGTTCATATGAGCAACAAAAACAATTGTTAACTTGTAATATGTTTAATGGTGAAGACCTGTGACCTGTCGCAGAACAGAGTCCCGCCTTCCACCCTTCTTGATTGTGAATAAATGTTTTTTTCACGAATAACACAAATTTTCCCTTTTTTGTTCAGTTACGCGGCGTGTCTATCACTTTCAGCTACAAAGTTTTTCCTGATTAACAGTCACCATTTATAAATAGCGCCATACAAACCGAAACAGCAATGCAGTATGCCTGAGGACAAAATGATATATTTCTAGCGTTGAATTTTACATATATACAGACTTCAGATTCAAAATAATAATTTTGCAGCTTTGGTTCTATCCTACTTATTAAATCAATTGCTGTTTCAACGCAATCGGGACATTTAAAAAACTTACTCAACGCTCGGTCAACTGTTTCTTCGTATTCGGTTAGAACGTTACTAAAACAGCAATAAGTCACAAAGGTTGCAATGATTGCATGCAATTTTCACCGCGTTGGCCATTTTGACTGCATGCAATATTCGTTCAGTTTTGTACACCTAAGTAATGTTTCCCTATAATATATTTTAGCTATCAAAATGCAAGATTTAGCCGATTTCCCACAATACTGTAGTCACAAACATATTTTGCATGCAACTTTGACCGCTTTGGCAACCTTGACTGCATGCAATATTGTATTTAATTCCAGGATTTTACTTTGCAAGGGAATAATTTCAAGCAGAAAAGTTTTTTGTCCTCTAGAATACAGATGGTTGTTCTAATCGACCTCTAGAATCCAGAAGATTATTCTAATCGACTTCTATAATCCAGTAGATTATTCTAATCGACCTCTAGAGCCCAAAAGATTATTAAAATCGACCTCAAGAATCCAGAAAATCGACCTCAAGAATCCAGAAAATCGACCTCAAGAACCCAGAAGATTATTCTAATCGACCTCCAGAACCCAGATTATTCTAATCGACCTCTAGAACCCAGAAGATTATTCTGATCGACGTCAAGAATCCAAGAGATTACTCTAATCGACCTCTAGAATCCAGAAGATTATTCTAATTGACCTCTAGAATCCAGAAGATTATTCCAATCGACCTCCAGAACCCAGAAGATTATTCTAATCGACCTCCAGAACCCAGAAGATTATTCTGATCGACGTCAAGAATCCAAGAGATTACTCTAATCGACCTCTAGAATCCAGAAAATTATTCTAATCGACTTCTATAATCCAGAAGATTATTCTAATCGACCTCTAGAGCCCAAAAGATTATTAAAATCGACCTTAAGAATCCAGAAAATTGACCTCAAGAACCCAGAAGATTATTCTAATGAACCTCTAGAATCCAGAAGATTATTCCAATCGACCTCCAGAACCCAGAAGAATATTCTAATCGACCTCTAGAACCCAGAAGATTATTCTGATCGACGTCAAGAATCCAAGAGATTACTCTAATCGACCTCTAGAATCCAGAAGATTATTCTACTAATCGACTTCTGTAATCAAGAAGATTATTCTAATCGACCTCTAGAGCCCAAAAGATTATTAAAATCGACCTCAAGAATCCAGAAATCGACCTCAAGAACACAGAAGATTATTCTAATCGACCTCTAGAATCCAGAAGATTATTCCAATCGACCTCCAGAACCCAGAAGATTATTCTAATCGACCTCTAGATCCCAGAAGAATATTCTGATCGACGTCAAGAATCCAAGAGATTACTCTAATCGACCTCTAGGATCCAAAAGATTATTCTAATCGACCTCTAGAACCCAGAAGAATATTCTGATCGACGGCAAGAATCCAAGATATTACTCTAATCGACTTCTATAATCCAGAAGATTATTCTAATCGACCTCTAGAGCCCAAAAGATTATTAAAATCGACCTCAAGAATCCAGAAAATCGACCTCAAGAACCCAGAAGATTATTCTAATCGACCTCTAGAATCCAGAAGAAGATTATTCCAATCGACCTCCAGAGCCCAGAATATTATTCTAATCGACCTCTAGAACAAAGAAGATTATTCTAATCGACCTCCAGAGCCCAGAATATTATTCTAATCGACCTCTAGAACAAAGAAGATTATTCTAATCGACCTCTAGAATCCAGAAGAAGATTATTCCAATCGACCTCCAGAGCCCAGAATATTATTCTAATCGACCTCTAGAACAAAGAAGATTATTCTAATCGACCTCTAGAATCCAGAAGAAGATTATTCCAATCGACCTCCAGAGCCCAGAGTATTATTCTAATCGACCTCTAGAACAAAGAAGATTATTCTAATCGACCTCTAGAATCCAGAAGAAGATTATTCCAATCGACCTCCAGAGCCCAGAATATTATTCTAATCGACCTCTACAATAAAGAAGATTATTCTAATTGACCTCTAGAATCCAGAAGAAGATTATTCCAATCGAATTCCAGAGCCCAGAATATTATTCTAATCGACCTCTAGAACAAAGAAGATTATTCTAATCGACCTCTAGAATCCAGAAGGTTATTCTAAAAGTCTGTTAATGTGTGCTGTTGTCTCAAGAAACTTCGGGACGAATATGTATCCTCTATTCCTCACATTGTAAGTATACGCTCACGAATTGTGAAATTTAAACTGAGTTCCACGGAAACCCCTGGTATTTCACTCTATTCACAAACAAAACGTAATAATTTTTCTTCACAGCAAGAACCAAAAACTAATTATTATACAATGATAAACAAGCCCGCACTTACGTTAGCTGACTTAAATGGTTGCGAAAACGTAAAATTCGACTATCAGCTTCGTCAATTAATACGTTTCTTTGTTTCATTTCCGCTTGCCATTCACTTTCCTTTGCATCCAACTGTTTTTGTAGCTCAGCTCGAAGATTTGCAATAATTTCATTTGCTTTAGCATCATTTTGAATTGAATCAAGCTTAAATTGTTCAGTCTTAATTACTTTGCTGCAAGACCTACTTGTACCTTTTATATGAAATTCTTACATGTCTTCGCCCCCGTGAAAAATTTTCAGCTCCCATAGTTTGTTGAGCTTGTCTACCATCCTGTACAACAACTACGATTCTCGCGCAACGGATAACCAAACGAATAGTAGAGTTGTTGCCTGATTTTAAAATGAAAAACAAAGAAAATGAACCAATTGAAATACAGTTCAACGTGAACTCAAAGTAAAATATATCACACAGCGGTAACATGTAACAGAAAATTGCATAATTTCTGTTACGTTTCTAATAATTGTGAACCGTTTGAACAGTACTGTAGTGACCCGACTAATAGTGGTAATAAGAAGGTCCTTGTATAGAGATCGATAAATAAGAATTTATGCACCTAGCCGTCCGGCGTCCATAAAATAATGTTAATTACACCTAATTAGACCAAATAATGTGGCAAAATAAATTTCAGTCCCCTCATATTCCGGTGGCAATGGGCGCGTAGCCAAGGAACGCCAGAGACGGCTCAGCCCTCCTGCAAGAATTGTGACCCCTAGAAAGTTCTCAACCTGGCTTGCAAGTCATCGAATACCTTTGTATGCCCCTCCTCAAAAATGTTTAGCCTACCTATCAAAGTGACCTGGCTACAGGTCTGGGTGGCTACTGTATTAAATTATTTTCGCTTGTTCATTCATAGAATACAATCGTTACGAAGGAGAACGCCAAATACTTCATACTTTCCTAAATTTATCAATGTTTTGAAGAACGCTTACTGATGGCTTACTTTTCGCACTTCAACTATATGATCTGGATTGATAGAAATGTGATTAACTTTCTGATAAATATTTCTTTTAGCATTTGCTTGCAATGAATTCTTTCGTAAAGGTTGCACAACGGCAGTCTAAAACAATGCATAACATCCACTTGTTAAACACACTGAGGCATTTGATTTCAAGCAAGAAATCGAACCACCATTTTTGTGCTTTGTAAGCGCTTAGCATCATCATTCAGCTGTTAGAGTTTGACGCTTGAGCCTTAAAGATTACACACGTCTTCTGACGATTTTGTACCATACGCAAACGCGTATTAATTGCAAAATACTGTGCACTGTACAGCATATTAAGTATTTGTTGCACTTACACAAGTTTGCAATTATAGTTGTTCACAGTATAATGCTCTATACTGGGAAGAGTTAAAATGTTACGCCTGTCAGCCTTGAAACAATTAGAAAAGATTTCAATGCAAATGGTAAGTCACCTGATTTGTGGAGCACAACATATATTGTCGCTCAGAACTCGAGGCGGCAGATATTGATGTTTCGGGCCCATTTTGTACTGGTTCTTTTACAGATACCCTGCAATACTGCAACAAACTATTTTTCGCAAAATCACATGTGTTCGGAAGCGCGTAAAATAATATTTCCTATAATTTGTTCATAAGCTTCGCTTGAAAAGCATTTATTTATCAAAAATTAACCCATGTTAACTATAACACCTTGCACAAGTGCGCACAAGCGTAAGGACTAACCGATCCCAAATCCTAATCCTAAGCAAAAACAGTTTAAAATGTAAGATTACTCTATTGCAGTCCCACGGAAAAACGGCCTGCTCCTGACTTATACATGGGTCTATGCTACGACAACTGCATCAGTAGACAGGAAAAACGTTTAATTCACTTCGTCTCTACATTGCGAACCTGGTTTTCGATTTCTTTTTGTCCCTGTTCATCTTTGGATGTTTGTTATTCACGATGGTTCCAGTAGTCTGAAATATTGTATAATTTAACAGTAACGACAGGTGACCGCAATGCCGCAAACAAAATAGGGCTTGTGATTAAGTAATTTTTAGCTGTCATATTGAACGACTAAGTTTCACGAACTGTAGAACTTAGCACTAGACCGTTCTTTGGCTAACGCCAATGTATTAGTGTATTATACAGTATCATACAATGTTAGCTTGCTAATGTGAAATCGCACAAACAATAAATTTCACTATAAATCGTGTCAAACATATTGTAAACGCTTTTCCTGCGCAAAACAACACCTTTTGAGTCACTTTTGATAAAGTGCAGAAACTGTAGACGGAAGAAATCGAGTAGCAAACCGTTATTAAGCAGAAACACTTTTACACGTTGGCCAAAACACAATTGTACTTTTTCTGTCAAAACGCGAAAAGTGTTTTATATCTTATGATGCTATAAACTGAAACAATTACCTTATTTTGTGACGAATGATCATTCCGCGTCATTAATTCAGTCGGAGACGGCTGTGGTGTCAATTTGCAATCCAATTTATTACTCGATTCAACGCTAGGATGATTGGGTGATATTGGTTTCCGTCCTACCGTCACAGTTGTCGCTAAATATTGCTTTTGTTCAGATTTCAACTGTTTTAACGGACCCTCGTGAACCGCGTCCGGTAAACTAAGCTGTCCAGATCCATTGCATTCAATAACAGCAACTGAAGATTTGGTTTTTAGCTCCGTATCGTCGCAATCAATTGCTAGTTCATTGCTAAATAGTTTTCGTTCAGTTTTAGTTTTCTGTTCACTTTCAAAGCTCGAATATCCTGCTACCTTGAGTGGAGCAAAAATGGTCGTTTGATCTGCTGTAATCGATACGTTTTTACAAACTAAACTGTCTTCATCGTTTAAAATTACTTTAGATGCCTGACAGTATACTCTAATATTGTCCACCTGTGTCTCTTCGTCAGTGCCCTCTTCAATATTGCACTCCTTTTCGGCTGATGAATGGATATTATCCAATCCTTGTTCTGTATTGCCCTCTGGTTCAGCTGATGAATGGATATTGTCCAATTCTTGTTCTATATTGCCCTCCGGTTCGGTTGCTGAACGAACACTTTCGCACTGTAGTTGAATATTGCATTCCTTTTCTATCGATGAACGAATGCTTTCGCACTCTTGTTCAATATTACACTCATGTTTGGTCGATGAATGAATACGTTCGCACTCTTGTTTAATATTGCACTCCTGTTCGGTCGATGGATGAATACTTTCGCACTCTGGTTCAATATTGCACTCCTGTTCGGTTGATGAATGAAAACTTTCGATCTGTTGTTCACTATTGCATCCCTTTCCTATTGATGAACAAATACTTTCGCGCTCTTGTTCAACATTGCACTCCTGTTCGATTGATAAATGAATACTTTCGCACACTTTATCAATATTGCACTCCTGTTCGATCGACGAATGAGTGCATTCGCGCAATTTATCAATATTGCACTCCTGTTCGATCGACGAATGAATACATTCGCACACTTTATCAATATTGCACTCCTGTTCGATCGACGAATGAATACATTCGCACACTTTATCAATATTGCACTTCTGTTCGATCGACGAACGAACACATTCGCACACTTTATCAATATTGCACTCCTGTTCGATCGACGAATGAACACATTCGCACACTTTATCAATATTGCACTCCTGTTCGATCGACGAATGAACACATTCGCACACTTTATCAATATTGCACTCCTTTTCAGTTGACGAATAAATGGTATCGCGTATTTTTTCAACTACTGCAACCGATTCCGGATTATGGATGAGTCTGAGCTCAATCGGCGCATCTTCTTCTGCATTACTGCGTATAGCGCTTGGCTCAAAAGAATTATTGTCAACAAATTTTGGTGTGGGCGAAAAGTCTAACGTACTAACCGTATGCAACAAAACTTCAATGATATCACCGATTTCGTCTGTGATCGATAATTGCTGGTTTGTTGAAGAATATTCGCTATAACCGTCAAGTTCACCAGTGTTTATCAAACTTCTATCGGCTTTCTCCGCTTGTTTCACACCATTTTTGTCATAATTTAACGTTATACTTAAATTGGCCTCATCTTTGGCTTGAACAAACTTGTCGACTGTTACTGATTTCACTTCTGAGGATTACTTTTAGGGGCGTAGCAGTTTTTCAACCAAAATCTTAAACCTAAACCTCAGCGTAGAGAAACATCTATTCTTAAGCTAAGACTAAGCCAAAAAATTTGAATAAGACTATGCCCACTTTGTGCAATCCCGTGGGAAAACGGGACGCCCCTTAAAGTAATGGGCCTCATGTTATGCAATCAGAAGTTACCAATTTCGTCAACATTGAGAGAAATCCTGTTGCAAATTTTATCTTCATCGCGAAATGTTGCTGTTTTATGAAGTCGAGCACCACTACAACTTTCTTCTTCGATTGTGTTTGCAGATACTATTCCTGTAATGCAGTATAGCGCCGGCGGATTCAATTTAGCAACAGGAGACATTGTTTGATGATCCAAAAACGCGGCACTGTTTGCTTCATTGACTAAATGAGCCAGTAACTGTTCGACTTCAAAGCGATCGCGGCTGTCATCGTATTCTACAGTTTCCAAGCAAGCTAAAAGTATTTAAATTTAATAGTAAAGCATCCTGGAATTCATTTATCAGAGAATTTCTCTCACTGCCATACCGTACCCTTACTGCCATAGGAGCATCCGGGTATTTGACGCACCCCAAAACATTTTGCTTCTTCAGTGTAATTCAAATTAAGCATTACGTTATTCACATTTATTTGGCCTTCTTACAAGTATATGCGCCTCTGTGTTTGGAAAAAGTTGTTTGCCCTTGATTGATACCTTAGAGAATCCTCCATCTCGCATGCAGGTTTGGGTTCGGATAAAGTAGCCTCTGTCCAGGTACCAAACAAAACAACCAAACAAACCGAAATCAAATGAAGAATGGTTTGACTTTTATAGTTGGTTATTCTAAGGATGTAGGATAATGTATTGTTTTAACGCTTCAAGTACCTAAATGATTGTACATTTTGACTAACAAAATCGAAGTTTAAACTGAAGGTAAGGGTATATTTGGACGAAATTAAGCTTATAATATTTAATTTAAAACGTTCAGTTTAACAAAATTAAATATAAAAATGTAAACTTTAAGAATTCACAAATATATCTCTAGTAAATTATGTAAACAGTAGATTGTAGTACAATAAACTAAACTTACTTTCGTCGCTCATTTTCATTGCTAATTGATTCATAGAGTGAATTTAGCGTATTTAATCTAAAAACAACAGCTTATATCGTTCAGTCTAATGAATGATAATCTTCAAAATTTGGCATTTTGCTTTGATATGACTTGTGAGCAACAATACAAGGCGCGTAGAAAATTAATAGTATTTTATTTTGCATTTTGAAAATTTTAACTAAAACATTGAAAAACTGCAAAAATTGCCATATTTTAAGAATTTGATTGAACTCGACAAAATCCATCTAGTATTTAGGTGTGTAAAGATTAACAAATTTTTCTCCGCGCTTAATAATTCTTCGCCTGCGTGTTACGTTCACACTGTATTCTTGCAGTGCAGTTTTAGTTCAAATATAATTTAACATAGTGAAATTATAAAAAGATAAAAAAATTACAAGTCGTTCTCGGCTGCATCAACTAAAATTTTTAAATGCTTTGCTTCAAAACTTGTAAACGATATGATGTTAGTGATTCTACGAGTACAGTTCAAGGTCAACACATTCGTTTGCGGTTTTGGTTGTTGGCGATAGTTGCAGGCGATAACAGTGCTCGGAAAGTCAACTAAAAATTAAAAGCACATTTTTTAAATTCAAAAATCACCTCTGCTGCACTGTACTGACCCGAATAAGGGGGTAATCAAATGGGGGTGTCCTCATTTTGAGTCCCAATTAATAAGAGTCCGTATCCCTAATAAGAGTCCGTAAGCGAATAGAGTCCCTAAACCCTAATTTGAGTCATAAATGTCAATTATCCCTAATTGTAGCTGCATAAATTACTCCAGAACCAAACAAAGTTGAGTTCGAAACTTCAAGGCATACTTAAGTTTTGAATAACATTCCAAAGTAACCTTGCATTATCGCTCAACCTTTTGATGCAAGGCAAACAACGTTTAATAGAACGGTTAGTACCAATGCCGGATCTATATCAGTAACGAAGGGTGGCGGAGGGCGGATAGAAATAAATAACAGTCCGTAACCGGACAACTGGGCAACCGCTGGAGGGGCCAAATAAATATCCGTCCCCCTCTTATTCGGGTCACTACAGTAATCATTTAAGTTGCAAATCTTAGCAAGCTAAGAGTTGGTGCTGTAGCGGCCAAAATCACAGAGAGCCAATATACTTTGGGTCACCAGTAAGGTCCTTCCTTGCTATAAGGTTACGGACTGTTATTTATTTCTCAATGCGCCATTCTTATTTGGACGCCGACTTTTGCTTATGCAATTCTCTGCGATTTTATAGTACATTTTGTTTAATAATACAATCCGGTTTTGCACTGAACTTTGTTTGGTACTAGGAGCCAACCACACGCTCTAATTATGAGTAATTGTTCTCTTATCGGCTTTAAATAAAAATTTTCACTCAATCCATTACCGTACACTCGAACTCGTATTGATTTATGATTCAAAATAGGGACCTCCGACTCCTATTACTCCTTCCTCTTATCCCGGTCACTACCGTACACTAAATCTAGTAGCAAAAACAAAAGATAACTGAACGAACAAATATGTTATATATACATATATATATAAATATATATATTTAAATATATATAAATATATATTTACATATATATAAAACATAAGTAAACTTAAAACATTGAAGTTATGTAACTTAGACTGGCGCAACGGTGAGTAAGTTTAGTAAAATAGTTTGTTGCAACCTTTGTTCCGTTTAGCAACAAATTTATTCTTAAAAGCAAAAACACGCGTCGTAAAGTGAAACTATCGGCATTGACGTGTTCAAGTACCGTGCGAGTAAACAAAACACTCGTAAAAGAGATTCAATTTGTCGTACCCGTATTAATGATGTGTCGGAATCTTGCAAAATAACTGGCTTTTCGACATGGCTGTTTCATAGCGCATTAGGATTCAGTTTTTAGATATATACTAACCGTAGAGAAGGTCAGATCAAATGTCACGACCACGTACCTACAAATAAGAAACAATTGAATCGGCCGGAAAAGACCTTTTTTATTATTTCGGCAAACGAAAAAACGAAAAAATTATAAAGCGTGTAATAGTCGAGCTACAATAAATTCAAATATACCGTAATGAAAAGTTTTGTGCCAACTATGACACCAAGAAAATAACATGAATATTTTTCTACGTATATGTAGGTGGCTGTGCCACACTCAAATATTTCAACCTAAAAACTAAAATAAAACTGAATCCAAATCCTAAACCACACCTTAAGGGAGTCCCCGGCTCCGCCTAGTCTCTCTTAGAACTTAAGTTAGGCTTAGGCGTTGCTAAACGGCGTAGGAATTGATAAATCTATGAATGGCGGCTGCGTCCGCAAGGTATCAGTACTCAGGGCCGTGCATGGCCACTAAATATATGTTTGTCAGGCTTAGTGCGCGAAAGCACTTAGCTAGGGGGTAATGGGGGGTTTATGGTGTTGTTGTTGTTGTTGTTAGGTTATTATAATGGCAAAAATATGTGTCCCTAAGGTGCCCGAGACACCCGGGACACACAAATTATGCAAAATAACTCCAAATGGGGGCTGGGGTAGCCAGCCTCCATAATCATTATTGGATTTTCAAGTTAGCAACATGTTGCGTTATTTTCTGCGTACTTGGACATAGCGGCTTTGGCGTGAAATAGTATATTTGTTTTCGGAGTTGAATTGCGTAGTGTTTCGGGTGACTTAGGCAGGAATAGGCATTTAACTGGAACGGTGTCACGGTAGCTCAATGTGAGCATGGTGAAAACAGCAGTATCAGGGATTCATTACGGAAGCGCATAGCGCGGAGCCTACGGGCAGTACCAGGAGAAACCGGGGTTACTTGGGGAATGTTGTAAGGAGTTACTTGGGATTATTTGGGAGTTACTTGGGATAGGTCGATTCTGGCGGGGCTAGTTTCGGCTGTAGGACTTGGGATTTACTTGGGGATTTATACGGCTAATTGGGGTTTTACGGAGTATCAGGGTTTTGTCACGTTACGTTTACATTTGTTTTGTACAGTGTGAGCTTGTGACTTAGTGGAACAACAGGGTTAAGGAGTATCGTAGTTGACGTGCGGAAAGCACCTAACAAAGGAACTTTCGGCATCTTCGGCGAATAATAAGGTCGGCAGTATAAGCATATTACTTGTATATTTGTTATATTCGGTATTTGTGCTTTACTGGTATACAGCTTTATCGCGGTGCTGGGGGGGGGGGAATAAAAGGAAAACGACTGCATTTGTTGAACCAGAGCGATATAAGCGTCATTGGAAACGGACCTGAAACGCGGAGTTGGTGGTTTCATTGAACACTCGAAATCACGAACTATTCACAGTATATATCAATATTTTGCAAAACATGATAAGCATACGGTACCGGTACATGCTAAGAAGTATTCAAGAATGCGTTTGTATAAAAGCAATCAGAACTCTTTCAACTAATCAGCTAAACAACGTATTATGCGTCATCCACTTTTAGTTGCGCCCAGCATGTGGAAAATGAAAACGTCAATTTTCTATTAAATTTTACCGAAGCCAAAGACGGAGGCCGGTTTTCTTCCGCAGCAAGAGTCGGAGGCAGACCTCCGGTTGTACCCTGATTCGCAGATGTCGAAAAATACCTGTTGGCAATACCTGTTGGCGGACAACTTGATGCTTTTGCATCAGACTTCAGTTGTTTCCTAAAAACGAATGGTTAGACAAGAAATATTACTGGCGGAACTAATGGGTGACATACAGGTCTAGTCACTCAATGGGATCAAAATTGAAACTTTGTGCCCCATTTAGACTGAAATTGCGTTTGACTTCTCGCTCACTGAACGTACACGTGCAGCTGCAGAAATTTACAGCGTATAAATGTTAAAAAAGTATGCACAGGTCTGGCATATAATCAATCAGATCCATGGTAGTTGGCATAAATACAAATGAGGGTATAAAGTTTTGAAATTTTTAAAAATATCCATCAAGTTGAATTACCGGAGCCCGATATTGCACTGTTGCTGGAGCTGGATATCCACCCTGAATATATATGTTCTTCCGAAATTTCATGAGAAACCAAAACAGCGCTTTTAAATCTGATTAATATACTATTCTCAATTCCAAAGATAAAAACGCTCGTTTTAAAGCTCGCTTGACTATTGTCGCACTCAGTTGCGTTCATTGACTATTGTCATACTGTATTATTCTCCGGAAGCTTCATATAAAATCGTTTTACCTACAGCGTAGCATTTCCGGTTTGGAAATTTTCAATTTCCAACTACGGATCGCAAAATGTGACACAACTAGTAAATTGATTCAGAATTTCAAGTGTCTATTTACCACTATGGTTTTTGACGCTTTTCAATTTCCCTTACAGAACGAAATTTTGCTTATCAGTTTACCAATCTTGTTTTAAAAAAGTTTCAATTTACCACTGCCCTCTTTTTCAAAAATAGTAGTGGTAAATTGAAATTGCAAATTTTACAATTTGTTATTTCAATTTCCTATCAATTGACCACTTGACGAGTTTTGACAAACTCAATTTCCCACTGCCCCTGTTTTTGAAAACAGTAATGGAAAATTGACGTTTCCATTTTCCACATGCTGGGCGCAACTAAAAGTGGATGACGCATTACATTGCATTCTGGGTTTTGTTTCATTCTTTAGTTATGAAAGCGACTCGGTGCATATTATTTGTACTTTTTTCCTAAACTTTTATAACCAAAAGAGGTCCCTTGTATCAGTCGTAACTTTTTGAAATTGGGAGACTCCTAAAATAGCGTCCTAAAGTGAAGTACATTTTCGGAAGCCACTAGAAGCTAAGATAAATCAATGATTATAAAATATGATCACAGAATAGATTGATTATCTACTCTGTTTTTTGCAAGAATTAGTTCACAACTATGCAAACTAATGATGTGCGAAAATTTCAAAACTCTTAATACATTCTCAAATTTTTAAGACAAAGCAGTTTCGACATTGGTCAATATATAAAACAGGGTCGGAACAACGGCATACGCATTTTCCTAAGTTTAAGCCCCCGCCGAAACCTAAGCGTAAGAATAAGCCTAGACGTAAGGAAGCCTAAGCCTAAGCAATAAAACTAGCCCGAGGCTAAATCTTTACGCTATTGCAGTCCCGCGGAAAAACGGTCCGCTGGCCGCCGCCTCTGAGCATTTGCTTTAGCTGCACTTCTTATTTTGGAGCCGACGTCTTACGAGAATCTTGCTTTTAAGACTTGTATGCCTGCAAAATCAGCAAAATTACTTTTATATTTCAAACATGTCTTAAACGTTTATCAAGTGGAATGCTGAATTGACACTTTAAAGTCAAAAATTGAAGGATCGAGCGTTGTCAAAAAATTTGGTTTCAGGGTTAAGAAACCAGACGATTTGTTATCAAAATAATACCAAAACTTTTACAGGCAAACGCACGGAACATACGGCAAAAATTGTATAACAGAGCCTGAGGTCGATTTTTCGCCGGATCAGGTTTTAGATCTCTACTTGCACCCTGACTATCTGCGTTTCGAAAACGTTTTCGGCGCAAATGAAGACATACATTTTGCCTAGCATACACATATATAACTCGATGTTTTTCATGCCCGGTGTTATCAGTGACGATTTCATATCCAAAACACTCTCAGTTAATAACAAAAACAGTTTACTTTTTAAACAGAATGAATACAAACGACAGAAATAATTGTTTTTACTCAACGGTACACAAAACCAAATTCTGTCGACAAACTGGGGAATTGCATTGCATCGCAAAAAATTCGTATTTTTGAATGTACTTTAGGAAATTCTGCAAATTTAAATCGCGCATCCTGTAAGCTACGAAAAATTACCGTTGAATGATTTGCGCACGACGTTCCGTTGGTAACGAACGGACATCTAGTTTGAACGTCAATTACCTTTTAAACTGAACGGTATATATAAAAAGTTTCAACACCGAGATTCAACAAGATCCCAGTCTCTCACCTAGGCACGTTTTTACTCTCAGAAAATGACAAGTTTTAGCTTGCGAGTATGCGAAAGCGGAGCGACTTTTTGCAAGGTTTTCAATAATTTGTTGCGTGAAATCAAAGATAGCAGTGGCATTTATGCATTATTATTCCTGTTCACCAAAATCGGTGTAGATATTTGAAACACCTTCAGCTTTCACAACAAAAATTAACTTCGGAATTGTATCGATCGTTCTTTTGAATTTACGACGACTACCAACCGCGAAAACAGGAGTCACCACCAGAGGTCAATTACAAAGATAGTTAGTTTTTTAAAGGTCTTGACGTCGTTAGAAGCAAATAAATGTCTTTACCATCAAAGTTATATATCACAAATTGGGATATATATTTCCCAACAAGCAGCCTCTATAAGCGTCAACGGAGACTTGTTAGAAACGAACATGAGCAAATTCTTAAAAATATCCTATATTTTTACTCGTAATCAATATAGTTTTTAAACAGCAAAATAAACAGTCAACTAAAAGTTTTACGGTCCGCATAAGCATAGAAGCTCAGCCAATCAAGATTAAAGTTGATAATTAAATTACACAGCTCAGCCATAATTTAAGGAGATTCCAGAAGAGTGCTCCAGTAAGCTATCAATTTGCGTTGAAAAAATCAGTTTCGCTTTTGCGATAATAATCAAAAGTAACGCGGTGCTTGCACCTGTTTTTATTTGCAACTTACGCTTCATAAGCGTCTCTGTTAAACGTGCTTTTGGCAAATTGGTTCGGCCGGAAAACCTCCTTTAGTGACGTTTTGAAGTCTTACAATTATTTCAGGCCAGTAACCAGAACTGATACCAATTTTGCTCTTGGCCGTCCAAATTTTCGTTTCGCCCCCTCTTACCACGAGCTGTCTACATATATAAATTTAGCTACAAAATCAAGTTCCAGCCAGATAATCGAAATTGGTAGGCATTGCTCGTGTGGTCTCTGGTTGAACTGTGCACCGCTTTATCCACAGGGCCATAATTACGAGATCGTGCGTTTACATTTAATTCTTGTGCTCAGATGCCTATAAACGTTACGCGGCTTGAGTGAGAACAGTAGTGTATATGCAAATTTTTTTGCAATTTAATACACTAAAACATCAAAAATAGGTTTCGTGAAAACAGGGGGAAGCATAGCTGATTATCAAGGGGTCTGCTTTCCAACACAGCTTTTAAAAAATCAAAATTTTTGTCAAATTGCTGATGACACAATTTTTAGAAAGGTTAGCCAACCTAAAACAAAATCAGTTTTAAATAGTTTTAGATTAGTAACTTCCGCATTCGCACTGTTGTAAAGTTGGTACCCCTAGACATACATAAAGTGCTAATAATAGAGACGGCCTCCAGGTCGTCTCAAAAATACGAACTTCTGGCGACTATCATTTTAAAACGTCTATCAAGTTCGGATTTTCTTTCACAAGCCACAAGATATGTTGAAATCGTTTTTGGCCATCTTCATCTAACTGCGACATAAAACTTTCAACAGTAATTCGATTGTCTGGAAACAAGCAATAGAAAGATGCTATGTCAGAATACCATCATACATACAGGTAATTACGAACCAAATTGTGACAGCATAAACATTGGCGTGGCGTTTAGACAAGGATTTTAAAATAGTCGAGGTAATTCAAACATTTTACTGTTTATTTTAATCTGCTCACGATGCTGCGAAATCGATTTCCTGTTTGTAATTAAAATGCACCCTGATGAATTCTTTTACGCTTCCCACAAGCTGAAGTCTAAATCTAAGCCTAAGCCTAATACCAAGCCATAAGTTGCTCTAAAAAATCTGAAAATTGAAAACTGTGCTAAAAGTGAACAAGGTCCCTGCTGTCTGTATGTATCAAAACCATTACCGGTCGTGCATTTAAAATTCTGTTTGCAATTGTTCAAAGACGTTGCTCCACATTGTTGAGAGGTCTGCGCCTGTACATCCGTGACTTCAACGGCAGGGCTCAACTCGACAATAAGCGATGAATTATTATGGCAAATCAAATCATTGTTTTGTTCTTCTGACAGTGATATTTCAAAAGCTAAAAACAAAACGTTTTTAACGAATACATACCTATTACACGGGGTCCATTACTGCTGCGAAACTGAATTTGCCAACAACTTTGCAATAATTAAAATTACAGAAAATATATGTTTCATATGCTTGAACTTTAACAACATGGCAACCAATACGACTCATGCAAAAACTAATTCTTTGTGCAAACCATGAACGAATCAGCTCTCACTTCGCTGACTTATGCAAATTCTGCTACTTATGTCTACCATTGAAGCAAACAAAACCAATGAAACAAGTGAGTGTAAATAACAGCAATTGGCTCATGCAAACTACCCCTAAACAGCTTTCGAATATCAGATTTTAACATGGCTTGTAATTATCAATACGCTTAATAGGCATAGGCTTAGTTTCAAGCTTAGGTTTAGAATAAGGTTTATACGTAATCAACAGGGTTCAACCGGAATTACTGTTCCGGTCGGAATTCCTACGAAGATTCAATTCATGTTCCTATTCCTGCATTCAAAGATGCAGGAACAGGAATTTATACGGTTTGGGGCAAATTACTCGTAATCATCTAAATTTTTGAAACTTTGTCTTTGAAAAATTGTTATTTCGAAATGAGAGTTTTGGCAATTAGTTCAGTTTTATCAATATGTTTCTGATGTTTTCTCGCAAAACTTTATGATAAAACAGTTGAAAATTCGCTCAAGCTATTTTTTGGCAAGTTTTCTGAAAATAACAACAGTATTTCGGTAATGAATGTTATTCAAATTCCGGTTCGTGTCCCTGCTCCGGTTCCTCCGTACAAATTCAATTGCTCTTCCTGTTTCTGTTCCGACAAAATTTAGTTCCTGTTGGAACCCTGCTAATCATGCTGGGAAAGTGTACAAGAGCTACGTAATTCATTACAATTTAATTTGACAAAAGTTTAATACCATCGTTGCCGTTACTCTTATTCACCACCGATCTGGACACGTCCAAGCGATCACCATTTAGCATTTCACTTTTGTTACTACAAGAATTTGTTTCATGACTATTTTCGTTCCGCCGTTTGCCTCTATCAAGCGTCACTGCGCTTTGGTTCAAATTTGATTTCTTCTGTACATTCGATTCAGAAAAGTAATCACGTTGTGTTGTTCGACAAGGACTTAAGCGTACACCGGTTATGGAACTGTCCGTTGTGTTTGAGCGATCCCGAAAAGACGAACGAATACTTTGTCGTCGCAAATTTTGGATTTGAGATGCGTCACGTTCCGGTACACGTGTTTGTGCGGCATCATCAACGGTTACCCCACAACTGTTCAACGCTTTCTGTGCTCTTTGTTGCTGGCTGTCGAGAAACCAGTCTGCAACATAGTATAACAAATGTTCAGACTTGGCCGAGGTTCAGCTTTTGTGCGCGCGGTGAAACTATTAAAGTGAATCAGAGGCGCAGGAGCCGATTCAAAACAGAGCGGGCTAACAAACCTCGCTAGTGAAAAGAAAAGCAAAACGCACAGCTTTGTTTTGCTTCCAGATTTTCAGATCGTGGCATAACTTACGCTAAAATTAGGCTGACACTTAGTCTAACGCTGTAAGCTTTCGAGAGAGTGAAGTGTGCAAGTGTTGTACAAGAAATCCAAACGGTGCAATGTATTATTTATACCCGCAACGATATGGTTCGAAATATGTAATTAGTTTTCTTCACGGAGAATAATTGTCAGAGACTGCAAATCATTGTTAAATTGCTATGCATGCACTAGACAATGTATTTGTGATGATGCCAAAAACATTAACAATATGGCTTGGTTACAAATTTTGGTAACAATATGTACTCTGTGCATCTCGAAACTACCTTTAAGATGTTTCTAGAATATAAATGAAAGATCTTGAACTACAACAAATTCAGGCTAATCAAAGCCAAACGCAACAACGACGGCGCCAACTCAAATAGAGATTCAAAATTCTGTCAAACGTAATCAAATTTAAATTTAGATGCACCCAAAAATCCATAAATCCGAACGACTTTAATAAACAAAATACAAAAATATTAAGTTTACCCGATGAGGGTGAGATCAGCGGTTCCAAGCTTTCTCTCGCGATATATGTATCAAAAACACCAGAAAGGCACGTTGACCGCGGTTCCGATTCCTGAGAATTGTGTACTTCATCTCGTTGTACTTGTGCGTCATTGGCTGCACCGGCACTCAGGTTATTGAAATTTGCTTCAAATTGTCCCAGCGTCGACAACTGAGATAGTGACTTTTCGCCAGAATGACCAACAGTTGCATATTCTGTAACAAATGGAAAGACTTAAATAACCAGATCATAAATTTTGCATCATGTTTATGAAGAATATCAAATTTGTAAGAACTGTAAAAAACAATTCAATGTTGTTGCACCAGTACACAAGATTGCTTACTACTTATCATGTTAAGGCGTATAACGTATTTGCTCTATCCTATTCTAACAAGGAATGGTTCTGAGCTGGACATCAAAATCCGGATCCTATTTAAGGAGGCAAACTGTTTCAATTGGTCGTTACGTAATATGCGGAAAATCTACGGTGCATACATCCAATCACCAAACCACAAACAGGATAATGAGCTCACATAAGGTCACCTATAGTTTTGAATTATCTGACTTACTACCAGATAACAGGAGCTGAGGGATGCGAAGTGAGGGATGGAGATAAGCAAATTTTTGCGCCTTAAGCCCTATTCAAGCGTGCACGTTTATGCTGCGACTGCAGGGTGCAACCGGAATTACAATTTACCGGAACCGGAACCGGAATTTGAAAATTTTACCGGAACCGGAACCGGAAAATGAAAAATGCATTTCACCAAAAATTTCATTTTAATCGTATTTTTTGCTCTATTATTCGTGAAACAACCTTAGTCGAACACAGGTATTTATTTTATTTGTTGTATTTTAGATTTTCGTCGTCGACTGAAGTGAAATCCACCATCAACGGCTTATATTCTGAGTACAAGTGGCTTTCAAAAGAGATTCTTAAACGGCCAAATTATAACACCGGAATTTTTAAATCCGGTAAAAATTTACCGGAACCGGAACCGGAAGGTGAAAAAATGCCGGAACCGGAACCGGAACCGGAATTCCGGTTGCACCCTAGCTGCGAGAACTTGCAGCAGCAACTCACTTGCAAGTTTTGTCCAAAATCCCAGGAATTCAGTTCACATGCGTGAACAACAACGCAAGCTCATTGAATTTATTGCATCCGCATTCTCATTGGCTGATGAAAAAATTCATGTTCTGCGTGCAATTTGCTGCTGCAAGTTCTCGCAGCTAAAACTTGCACCTGTGAATAGGGCTTTATAATTTTTTCGTTTCGTTCCGTGCTAGGTACGTACCTAGTACTCATACACTTAAACATTTACGGTTTAGGTACCATACTTCGACTGGACTAACTTACAATGCATGGTTGTTGGCCAGGAAAAAAACAACCAGCACCCGATGATAAGAACAAAAACTGTCGCAGATGACTACATAAATGGATTTCTGAATTGAAACTTTGCCATGTAATTTAATGTAGAATTACGTCTTGCATCTTGTTCGTTTTGGTGGCCAAGTTTCATCGACCGTTGGGGACAAGAATAGGGCCCCAAAATAGAAAGTTTGCCTTTAATAGCATTTTAAGCGTGTGATGTTTCGTTCGCTTCGTTCGCAAAGTTTTCATGCTGAGTGAAACGAAATCCTTCCCGTTGATCATTTACTTTTGATTCCCCTTCCAAAATGGATCGTTTAAACGATCTTGAATTCAATCAACTTAAAAAATTCGCTTAAACAAAATTTTTTTCATTTTTTCCGAAAAACAGAAAAAAAAAACGTTTTTTTTGCGGTCATAATTTTTTCGGAAAAACCAACCCGGTGACAATTCATATGCGACGTTACAACTGGTATAAATTATACTAGCTTAAAAATCTAGAAGTCGATAATTTTTGTGCCTACAGGTGTACAGGATGTAAATTAGGTACACGGATCGTAGTGAGGGGAGTTCATATGTGGCTGCAGGAAGACCCCAGATAGAGCGGTATGTGATTCCTCGAATACAATGCATTGCACTTCTTTTAAATTCTAGTTGAGTTAAAAATCATACCATTTTATCCGCGCTTTGAAATTCTTTACCTGCGGATGTATCCACATCAACATAATATACTTTCGCGTCCCGAGCCTACCCGCGTATCACGAGCAGCTTCGGTTCACCCACACATGAGAGTGCTTTTCACTTCCTTTGCAAAAATCGTCTATCTTCTCCTAATTACCTATTTAGAGACAACATTATTTTCTGCTCCCTTAAAAACAACTCAAACTGTTGCAACTTACAACACTTGGTAAAAACAGTATATTTTCAGGAAGGGCCCCCAAGAGCCTATCGGTTTACCATGTTTAGACAACACACATGAGAGTGCTTTTCACTTCCTTAGCAAAAATCGTCTATCTTCTCCTAATTACCTATTTAGAGACAACATTATTTTCTGCTCCCTTAAAAACAACTCAAACTGTTGCAACTTACAACACTTGGTAAAAACAGTATATTTTCAGGAAGGGCCCCCAAGAGCCTATCGGTTTACCATGTTTAGACAACACACATGAGAGTGCTTATTATAGCAATATTTTCATGTAATTATGTAACAACTTAATAAAAACAGTACACTTTCAGGAAGGGCCCCCAAAGCCTATCAGTTTACCGTGTTTAGAAAAAGTTTAATAAAATGATAATTTCGTCACTTGCTACAGTGATAGAAATATATGGACACTAAGATTACACAAGCGTTTCGGTAAGGTTGGTATAAACGGCAAATACACAGCAAAGTGGAACGCTGTAAGATCACTACGTAATTGCAAGACATACACAATTAAATTTTAACAGTACCCTGTGCGACACCATTGAGAAAAAACGTGTTTCGTAGAAATCGGTTTAATCAGACGAATTGCATTAAAACATAAGTAACCATACAAACCTGAATTTTGAGGCTGCCACTGATTCACCTGATAACTTGGAAGTCTTTGAGAGCCCCCGTCTGCACTACCAACATTTTGGGAATGAGCAGCGCTAACAGAGCTTGTGTTGCCCATTATGCTCGGTAATACTGAAGTATAAAAGTATATATTCACTATTAACTTGTACCCAAATTTAAGTTTTACGAATTTCGAAAATAAATACTGCACGTGACTGATGATTACTTTCGCGCTCTAATAAACATTCAGATTCAGTAGTATAAAATGGTCGCATTCCACCATTTATCCACATCATATAACTTTGCTCATCTTTTAAAGAAATTACTTGTATGAATAAAACGATTTAAGACCAAATCGAAAGTTTTTGAAGTTTCTTTCAAGCTCAATGACGCAAAAGCAACGATTCCAGATTTTACAAGCGAAAGGAAGGTAAAACTATACAGTTCTGTGGCTAACCAATATTTGTAACCACCTTTGATGTTAAACACAGAATTTGCGGTTAACATCAAAGGTGGTTACAAATATTGGTTAGCCACAGAACTGTATAGTTTTACCTTCCTTTCGCTTGTAAAATCTGGAATCGTTTCTTTCAAGCTCAATGACGCAAAAGCAACGATTCCAGATTTTACAAGCGAAAGGAAGGTAAAACTATACAGTTCTGTGGCTAACCAATATTTGTAACCACCTTTGATGTTAACCGCAAATTCTGTGTTTAATGATGCGGCTCGGTCCGTTCCAAGCCCGGTAGTCAAATTTTAAAGAGCACATTTATCAGCCACCATCTACATACGCTCAATCAGAAACCGTATGTATCAGATGGCGGCTGATAAATGTACTGTGTAAAAATTTACCGCACTGCTTATCAGTTTGGCCCACGTAAACAGGGGCGGAGAGTTTTTCTGTGGGACTAGAATAGAGTACGCTTAAGCTTTAGATTTTTTGCTTGGCTTAGTAATACGCTCCTCCTTACGCTTACGTTTAGGCTTAGGAATATGCTTGTAATCCAGTTCCGCCACTGTTCTTAAAACTGGTCCATAGTGGCAAAATTTTGTAAATTCTAATTCGCTTCAAACAGTTCTACGCGTTTCCTAACAAATTTTAAGCTCTTTCCTTTCTTAAAGACTAGAATCACGGATCGAAGCAGTAAATTTGCAACTGTTCAGTAATAAAGCGATTGAGTGTAAGTAAATAAGTAGACCTCGGGTCAGGGTGCAACCGGAATTCCGGTTCCGACATTTTTTCACCTTCCGGTTTCGGTAAATTTTTACCGGATTTAAAAATTCCGGTGTTATAATTTGGCCGTTTTCTTAACTTTGCTAATTTTTAAGAATCTCTTTTGAACGCCACTTGTACTCCGAATACAAGCCATTGATGGTCGATTTCACTTCAGTCGATGATGAAAATCTAAAATACACCAAAAATAAACACCTATGTTCGACTAAGGTTATTTCACAAATAATAGAGCAAAAAATGGTGAAATGCATTTTTCATTTTCCGGTTCCGGTAAATTTTCAAATTCCGGCTAAAGTAAATTGTAATTCCGGTTGCACCCTACCTCTGGTGTGCTAATGCCAGACCGGCCGAGACTACAAAAGGCACAATTTGATCCGTTCAGTATTGTATAGTCCGGTCCACATCACTAATGAATCGCCTAAGAGTACAAAGTACTGATTTATCAAACGTCCCATATGTTAAAAATCTTTCGTTAAAACTCTAAACCAAACCGGAAGTTTCGCGACTATCTGGACTAAACGCGCTGCAAAGTCTACTTCACGGACGAAATTTATCAGATGGTTCTTCCAGATTATTTGTTTCAAAGTTTTCTGCATGTTGTGTACAGTACTTATAAAGGGTGTGCTTGCAATGCCACATACTTAATTTCGAAAAATTCTATTACGTCACGAAAAACGAAGAATTTATAGTTTTACTGTTCAAAAAAGCTATATAACATACCCGTCCATAATGTCTAACAAAATAAACTTTTAATAAAATAACAATAAAGAAAGCAAACCACAAAAGACCGTTTATATTCTTTTCCCCTTAATTTGCCTTTTACCTAAAAGAGTTAAGTGATATTTACCAATAGTTATAATGTTTAACAAATTTAATTTCTTGTTAAAAACACGCACTTTGTTTAACCCCTTCTCACATTCAGTTGCCTATAGGCAACTTAGCGCAGTGTATATACGTTGAATAGTATGTATCGCACAGTGTTTAACAATTGCAACACATATACATAGTACTAAATCACCACAAGACGCGAGAGCCCCTCGGGCTCGAGCGCCAAGCTCCTATAGCTGAGTGGTGATGGTATACGCCTCCCACTCCAGTCACTGGAGTTCGAATCCTAGCATAAAAGTAGGTCTGAGGGGAAATAGAAAATATTCATGTGAGAAAGGGTTAAGCGAAAAATTTTCAGTTTACTATCTAGAACCCCTTCTCACATTGAGTTGCCTATAGGCTACTTAGCGCAGTGTATATACGTTAAATAGTATATATCGCACCTTGTTTAACAATTGCAACACGTATACATAGTACTAAATCACCACAAGACGTGAGAGCCCCCTCGGGCTCGAGCGTCGAGCACCTATATCTGAGTGGTGATGGTATACGCCTCCCACTCCAGTCACTGGAGTTCGAATCCTAGCATAAAAGTAAGTCTCAGGGGAAATAGAAAATATTCATGTGAGAAAGAGTTAAATTTTTACATTCAGCAATGCTTACTTACTCCGCTATCTCTGCACTACCGTTTTCCAACATTTATTAATATCTTCTAGTAGACAACTATTTTCTATATCTATGACTCAAACACAGTTCTCGCGGTTGGGAGGTGTTTAGCATCACTACTCAACTACAGGAACTTGGAGCTCGAGCCGAGATGGGTCTCACGCATTGTGCATTTTTTACTTCCTATATCTGCGTCGTTAAACATTTGCGTTAGTGTATCATATTCCAAGTGCACAATATGCAATTTCTGATTATAGTACACTCTATGCAGGAAAAGCTCAGCATTTCTATTTGAAAGATCACGATCGAAATTAAGTAACAACTTCCCGGAAAACACATGAATCGCAAATATGGTATTCGAAACGCTTAAATAGCCCAACATAACAAAGTAAATTATACCACAATGCAACAAACTTTAGTAAAATGATACGATATGTAAACCATGAAACAAAATGATCCCATGAACGGGAACATCAAAAAAGTTTCATCCGCTGATACATAGAAACAAGTCTACATATGTTATCAATTTCTTAAGTTCTAGCAAATGCCTAATATCATTGATATCAGTGCCATTCGAACGTATAATCCATTCTCCGCCTGTCGGAAGTAACATGCACGCTGATCAAGATCAAATTCACGGCTGAAACAAAAAATATATAGAATATAAAATAATATTTCAGCGAAATATGAAAAGTTCGACTTACATACAGCGAACTTTTCCCGACATAAAACATAAAACAAAAAATTATACCTTGTCATTCACAAATTGCGAAAAAACATAACCGAACTAGTCACGGACAGAACAAACGCCATTAATACGATTGCAAAACGTTTGAATTATTAGTAGTGTTAAACTTATTAGTTTAAATCTTGTCTACGGGCGGCTGCAGATCTCGCTGCAGAAACGCACCTGTAAATAGGGCTTAACAATCGTGGCTGTACGTAATATTCTTCCTCGGCTCTAAGATCAGTAAGCTTACCTTATTTCATCCACCCTTGGTAATGGATGTAAAACAATCATTTTATTCATTGCTTTAGTCATCAGCTGTGGTGTAATAACAAGCTGGCCACGAACCTACAACAGCCGACACATTTAAAGCATTCTAAACCTTATGTATTATAATATTGATCACTCGTGCTTCCATAGTTCCATTTCAGCTGCGTTGCGCGGCACAGAAAAGTATACCGCAACCCTAATTCGCCCCTGAATTAAGACAGTCAAGAACTTGCTTCAAATGTACCATTACACACTTAATCTACTAACCGTTGAACTTTTCAGTGATGTAAGAAGACCACTGAACAACACTACGCCAAAAACAATTCAACACAACTATCAAGGATACTTTTGTAAAATCGGTATAAAATAATTAAACTTTAGATCCACGCTAATCATAGGAGCCTTATGTACGTAGATACTGGGAAGCTTACACTTAGGATTTGGCTTATGTATGGAAAGCACACCCCTTAATATACTGGGCTGTACTGCTTATACCACCCTAGATTGATAGTGTGCTACAGACAAATATGTAGGCGCTTTTAAATTAATTAAAGCAATTTCGGAACGCATCTGATAATTATGTAAACACTTTACTTTGTTATACTCATCTTCTGAAGCAAATCGCTCTTTTTGTATTCGCGTCACGTAAAGTACATCTGTATCGTGTAGTGCAGATGCCAAATCGCTACACGTAATCTGAAATTCATTTTTTGAAATATTTATTGAATATCATCGAACTGTCATATGTACCACCTTTAGACAAGGGGTAATAACACATCTGGAACAAAATAATTTCTACAGCTATTGCAATAAATCGAAACAAAATAAAGACGGCCTAAAAGTCATTCATTCAAAATTACATGATATATACCTAGAGCGCTTAAACACTGAAAACCAATGCTAATGCTCTAAGCCCACATGCTTAGATTTGTGTAATGTTATCACCAGTTCGCGATAGGTACTGAAGCCTTCTCACCAGTGAATGGCAAAGTTCAAAATTTAGCACATTTTGGTATTCTTTTATTTCTTCTACTTCTGTACCATTTTTGTTTTGAGATCCACAATGGCAGGAGTTCGTTAGTTTGAAAACCTCTCACTCAGGGTGCGACAGGATACCCGGTGACGGTTTAATATCCAGCAGATACCAGATATTTGCGGTTGTGGTTCCGAATAAAACAAAACTAGTTGTGACTATTGAACATGAGTAATATCTTGCCTCGATTACCGTTTTGGGGGAGTTCTCATATTTACGTGCTATATCCGGTTCCGGAAAATTCATATCCGGTCGAACCTGGTTATCACGAACTTGTAATCATTGTAATAATAATAATAATAATAATAATAATAACTTTCAAAGCCTAACCTGCTGCTTTCCTTGCGCTTCAATATAGTTTTGAACGTCAACTGGCATTTCCAAACCAACAGGCGACACGTATTTAAATCGCACATCGTACAGCGTGAGCAGTCGAGCCAGTGAATGAACTGTGCGCCCGTGTTTTAAATCTCCGACAAGAGTAACCTTTAACGCATATTGTAAAATACTAGTCTAGCCAAAAATATACCGATGTTCGACAGCAAAAAAAACCACAAAAAACAGTTATATTATGTACCATGGATATTTCAGAAATACTTAAATAACTTGTGGCGAAATATTCAACATGAAATCTAGCTCAAAGCGATATACTTCAAACAAAACCTACATTACATTGACGATACGATACTGTAGTAAAATATAATTTAACGTGACTACACAATATAAGTTTAGCAGAAGAGCCCCTTTATGAAAATTTCTCAAATAATCTTCCATGATCACGTTCGAAAATACATAAATAAATACGCATATATAACAACACGTCGTGCTCCCAATATTTATTCTTGCAACTTTAGTGAAGTGTGGTACCTACAAGTACATACCGTTAAATTGTTGACAGTGCCAATTTCTTCGCGAATAGTGAATATGTCCAAAAGTGCTTGAGTTGGATGTTCTCCGGCCCCGTCGCCAGCATTAATCACCGGCACTGGAGAAACAGCAGCGGCACGCTGTGCAGAACCAATCTCTGGATGTCGTATGACAACAAGATTCGATCGATATCCAGTCATCACACGAACAGTGTCTGTAACGAGAAAACTGTTTGACGCATTTCACAGCACTACATAAAAGATACAAAATTCCGGAAATTTATTCAGCTGGCCGTACGATGGCTTCGGTACAAATTTACTCTATCTCAGAGTGACTGTATCAGTTTAGTGCTTACTTCAATCAGCTCAAAATAAAGACAAAGAAAGAATAAAAAAGTTACCCTAAAAACTAGAAAGCTCCAACTCAACCGTTTACAATATGGTTTAAAACAACATTAGTCAAAATAAGCAGAGCTACCTTCAAGAGATTCGCCTTTCTTTACTGATGAACTTGTCGATAAAATTTCGTCAACCTGACCTCCGAGTAATTCCATTGCGACTTTGAAAGAACAACTCGTACGAGTACTGACTTCGAAAAACAGTGACGTCATGCGGAAACCCTAAGCGATATGAGTAGTAATAACCCCCCTAGTGGCAGTCGTAAGTAACTGTCCCTAGGGACGGTTTTCTTGACGACTAACAGTTGTAATAGCTGTTTTTAGAATTTACTTGTTCAGTAATTGATTGTTATATTTGGTGATAGTTGTGACTTAACTCAGATGTCTGTAAAAGCCAGTAAGTAGTTGATCTGTTACAAGTTAAACTTAAAGTTTTAGCAATTTCAAATCCACATCAAGGTTGCACATATGGCTGGCGCCGAGACATCCCAGATTTTTTCCTTCAAAATATGACATTTCACTTCACCAACATTTATGCACCTATTTAGCGTCTATCATCATTTGTTGATTTCAGTCTACTGAATGGAGACTTTCGAAATCAAGCGGTTTTTGTTTTTTTCCAATTTTGAGAAGCTTGTGGTGTCGAATGCACATAACACCGACCGTCCACCAGTAAACGATAAGATTTCAAACTGACGAATTTTTCACTGTTGTGGTTTTCAAATTCGGGAAGAAGCAGAAGTAACTAACGAAAACGTTTAGCGAATGTGAGCCAAGAAAGCTAATTTTAAAAGTTTAATGAATAATGGTTCAAATTTACTGAAATAGCTATTGACTTGGTTTTGTTTACTTGCCTGTGTTGCATTAGTGACTTTGGTTTTATTTTGTAAAGCGCAGAATGTTTTTAGTTTTTTAGTTTCCTCAATTTTGCGGGTACTGTGTTTTGAATGTTTCCAAAAACATAGAGTAGCAAATTAAATTTTTTTTCGTTTTGATCACCCCTAATTTTTACAAATTTTGAGATTTAAACTGTAAAAGTTCATAATATGTTGAAAACCGATCGTTGCCTGGTGGGTGCCCAGCGTTTGTGCATTTTATAACATGGACGTTAAAATTTTTTAAAAGTAAAAGTAATAGAACCGAAACAAGCTTAGTTCGATTTAACTTATGTAAAGATCGCCAGGAACACACTTTTTTCCGAGGGACTGCCGTAGAGAATGCTTAAGCTTTAGGTTTTTCGCATAGGTTTATCCTTTGCTTAGGCTTACGCTTAGACTTAAGTTTAGGAATATGCTTACAATACTGTTACAGTCTTGATCATTACATTGTTTCAAAGTACGTACGGGTTTTTCGATTTTGGGTTTGCAGTGTTCGTTTTTTATTTATATCAAATGTATTATATAATTTCAATTTTTTTAATAAAAGCATCAATGGATGCTGAAAAAATGAATACAGCTTACGTATTTCTTAACTCTGCACGTCAGGGTCATGTTTTGAGTTTTACATGTCCACTATGTTCGATTTCGGGTTTAGTTATCGGTGAACCATATCGCTTAGTGAAAAAATGTTGAAAAAAGTAAAGGTGCAATGTGGGATGGGGGTGGGCACCTTTCTGCATAAGATGCAGAAGTTACTGTTGTATGTGAGAACCATCAGTTCAGGAGCATGTACAATGGGGAGGGCACCAATACCTAAGCATTGTAATTTGAGAAACTACACTAAAGTTAGAGTAACTTGAACAAGGTGTAAGTCTACTTAGCAAAGTATAGGAAGCTTAGGATGGCACACATGCTACCCTCCTTTTCACAACTACTGAAAATGCTGGCGTATGGCAACAGTGGACGATCAATATTTTACCAAAAGAAATGACGAATGGGATTCACACGTTTGACGAATGGGATCGTGTAGTGTGGGAGTAAGAACACTGATCAAGGTCCAAAGATCTACTCAATCATGTGAGTTGAGCGGTAAGGGTAATTTTTTATTTAGCACTTAGTTTTCCCATGAACTATCTTTCCCTAATCGTCGCTATTATAACTATTAGTCGCCAAGAAACCCCCCTAGGGACAGTCAGTTACAACTGTCGCTATGGGGGTTATAACTACACTGATATGTATATATTACAATTAAAGCTGAAACATCCACAATATGTAAGTGGAGAATCAATCGTTCCAACGAACTATAATGCCGTATCAGACGTGAATGTCAATACGAACAAAAATGTGAAACGCCGTACAAAAAGTAAACATATGCAATGAAAGTTAGAAACGTTACATCATGTTTTGTTCACATGATATTTAACAGCTTGCGTTGCAAATACTGCAATGATTTTCATTAGTATTTAAAGTTAGCGCGTCGTTTATAATACAAATTATTATCTTCTTTAAAAAAAGAAAAAAAAACGATGTAGCTCCAGATTAAATCATCCCACTAATCCATTTCTCGATTATAACAAAACAAACACGTTAGGCTACACTGCAATTTTTAAAATGTAAATAATTAAAACTAACTTGCAGAAGCGTACTAATTGAACGCCCATTTAAACACTTATTCTGCTGACAGCATTCTTTAATTGCAGCAGCAATTTCAAACATATAGTGTAACTAAAATATATACACTGCATTGCGTGCAAAATGGCCAAGAAACAGAAACTTCAGTTACACATAAAAAAAAGGGAGAAACCCTTTGCACGACGATATACAAATCATGTCAAATCCGCTCCCACAACTCAAATTCGAAATACAATGCATGTTGACGTATGACGTATACTGTTAAAAACACAACAAACATAACGATAAACGATTTAAAATCTGCGTCGTATTCTTAACTGCGTACAGCCAGGGTGCAACCGGAATTCCGGTTCCTGCATTTTTTCACCTTCCGGTTCCGGCATTTTTTCACCTTCCGGTTCCGGTAAATTTTTACCGGATTTAAAAATTCCGGTGTTATAATTTGGCCGTTTTCTTAACCTTGCTAATTTTTAAAAAATCTCTTTTGAAAGCCACTTGTACTCCGAATATAAGCCAATGATGGTGGATTTCACTTCAGTCGATGATGAAAATCTAAAATACAACAAACAAAATAAATACCTATGTTCGACAAAGGTTATTTCACAAATAATAGAGCAAAAAATAAGATTAAAATGAAATTTTGGGTGAAATGCATTTTTCACTTTCCGGTTCCGGTTCCAGTAAAATTTTCAAATTCCGGTTCCGGTTCCGGTAAATTGTAATTCCGGTTGCACCCTGCGTACAGCATCTATCTTCAGTTGGCGACAGGCCTTGTAAGTTAAAAACACGATTCGCCAGTTTGAAAACCAATCATTAGCTGAAGATAAGTGATATACACAGCTGAAAATACCGCTCCTAAAAACTGCTGGCCGTACCGATTCACGTTTGAACGAGTCCACAAACTGGAGCACAGACAGAACACTGCGTCCCTTGAGAACATTAGGAAGTCTAGACAAGCTTACAGACGTTCCGGACTCCGCGCGACGTCTTTGAGTCAACGCAGCCGATGGCGGTAACACCCCATGATGCAAGGACGGGGCGGCTACTAGGCCAGTATAAGTTGCCAGTGGTGCAATAGGCGGTTTTCCAGCAATACAACCGGGACCGCCGATAACTGTTGAAGCGCCTGTTATCTGAGGTGACACTGGTGATACCCCAAAATCAGGAACCTGCTGAAGATGTTGTAAACCTGGACCCGTCGATGCAACTCGTTGAACATCTCTGACAACACGTCTGTATTCATCTAAAATGATTTAGTTAGTAAGCGCGGAACGTTTTTAAGCGCGACTACAATAAAGCAAGCGTAAGCTTTAGACTAATTCTTTTACTTAAAAATTACGCCTGGATAGTTTTAGGTTTATCCTTTTGCTGAGCCTTAGGAAACTGATTGTGCTAGTGTTAGGATCCTCATCTGAACATGGGCTAACATTGTGATTAGACAATTTAAGTATAACACTTACACTAAATGTGGATGAACAAACGAATGAATGCTAGATTAGTACATACCAGGGTCCCACTGGAATTCCTGTTCCTACTGGAATTGCCTCAAAAATTCTATTGCTGTTCCGGCGTTCAATGACGCAGGAACGGAATGTTTGGTGTGTTGTGAAAAATTATTCATAATCATTTAAAGCTTCAAAGAAAAAATATTTCGAAATGAATATATTTGCGTTTAGTTCAATTTTGTTAACAATTTACAGTAAAACTGCTGATGCGTAGTTTTGTAAAACTTAGTGATGAAATAGCTAAAATTGAGCTTTCCGAAAACTAAAATCAGTGTTCTTACAATCTAAAATTTTGCATTGATGAATGTATCAGAATCGAAAACAACTCTATACCGGCTGTGTTTCCAACTAATACCTTAAGTATTCTAACCTTGCATTTGAAAATTATGAGGGCTGTACATATTGTAATAGTGATCCGCACCGGGCGACTGCAGAGCCGGAGACTGAGCGGCGGCTGTTGGTTGTAATCCAGCAGTTTCCAACTGTAACGGACCAGTTACAGTGATAGGGGCGCCAGCTGCAGATGGATAACCGCGTCGAACATTTCGACCAAATCCAGGCGATACGAGAACCTAAATGCGTCTTAAGTTACATCATCTTGGTACTTGTGGACCATACAAAAATTCTTAACATGAAATTAAAGATCAAAAGCTAGATCGCACAACTGTTTGCGCAATAAATGCTTCCTCAGAACCATATAAATAGTAACCTAACCTATTCCGAAAAGTTTCGTTTCCATTAGCAAGCAAACTGCTCCATTTACACCAAATCATTGCCTTTTAAGCGTAGGTGCTATAAAATACTTACACGGCCATCTACAAACGCTTCTTCTCGTCTCAAAATAACACGACGAACCATACCACGAACCCGCATGCCCGCGAACGGAGTCCAACCTGCCAGCGAAAATGGCAATTTCTCAGGAATGTCCCAGTATTCATCCATGTCTACTTCAACGTAGGTGTCTGGGCGCTCAGGTAAACCAAAGATACGTCGAGGGTTGTCATACAGTCTCAGCACTATATCCTACAACAAATGAAAAGAATATGCACCGTAAATTATATTCGCGCCATATCCGCATATTTTCTAATAAAACATAGTTGAAATTATTCAAAATCACTCCTTATCATACGCTACTTCTGTGACTGTTAAAAACATACGGCAAAATACAACTTTTGTTATCAGTTACCTGAATAGTCAATTTGTTTTCATTCACTGCGTTAAGCAGTAAGGGCAACATTGTTTCGAGTCCCGGAAAACCTGGCGGAGGGGCTGCGCTTGTTTTTTCAGACCACAAGTGCGGAGCTTAAACGATAACAAACAAAACTCAAATTGCACGCTCCAAATCAATATTGCTAACATGTAGATAAAACCGAAACCCAAACAAGCAAACACATTCAATATTTATATTATACCGAATCTAATTCATTATGTCGATGCAGTTGTAGGTATTCGAATGGTGTAACACTATTATCTGTTGGTTTACAAATACACTAAACCTGCGGGTATTTAATACAAAAATTAACAAAACCAAGCGCGGTTTCGAAAGTTGTCATGGACACAATCCCATCAAGTGGTATACCATGGTCTGTTGCAAAAATATCAATAATGTCCAGGTTTTCCCATAATGCAGCTTGATCGTTTGATGTCGCCAAAGCTGGTCTAACTTCTCCTGCTCCTCCATGAAGTATTGGACGCGAATCGCGAGTCAAAAACAAATGATGAGGACAAACCTCACAAGTGACAGGAAGGCCCTTATCTTTAGCTGCTTTAACGATCATGATCTAAAGCACCGAAATATAAAATCCCATATTAGTGTTTGATCTCTTGATAAAATATGGTTCATAAAAGCAAGCTTAAAAACTTAAATGATTATTTCAGTTACAATTAGCTGTACAATGTTTTCACAACCTCTTGTGTTCAAACATACCTCTTCTCTAGTCGAGACGTGACAGACGTGCACTGGCCGTTTGTGAACAAACACCAAAAACATAACGGTTGCCATGGTTTGTCCTTCCGCATGCACCAAAATAGGAACTTGAGGCGGACATTGCTCGAAATGCTGTAAAGTGAGAAACACGTGAAAAACATGGGATAAAACCGTATTGATATTAAACCGATGTTTGATAAGATTCCGAAATCACAATAGTCCAACTTGCGTACCGAACATATTGTACTTCTCTCTTTAAAATCCAGACCACATAAACTTAATTGCCAAAAACAAACACTGTTTGTCGTAAATGAATCAGTTTGCAACTACACTAAATTTAATGTCATCTCTACATGAAGCCGCAAAAAGGCATGAAAATTTGCAAAACTATATATAGCTAAACACACACCTCTATCCATGCAGTGACACTCGACATTTTATCTTCGTTGCTGTTATGGGTCTGATTTAGATACATCTTCAGACCAACAATACCACGCGCAAGCTTCGTTATTTCAGAAGCATTGTTTCCAATGGCTTGAGCATGCAAACCAAAATCGCAGCAGGCTTGCGAAGACGCAATCTAGAAAAGAGATTGTGCATTAACAAAAGGAGTAT
>JASANG010001845.1:0-54721 GCA_030248215.1 Enoplolaimus lenunculus | reverse complement strand
AAAGTTTAGTTCGAAACTTTAAAGCATACTTAAAGTATAACCTGGCATGATCGTTCAAGATATTGACACAAGACAAATAAACGTTTAATTCAATGGATACTTGCAATACCGGATATATCAGTAATAAGGGGTGGCGTAGGGCGAGTTAAAAATAAATAACAGTGCGTAACCGAATAACAGGAGGTACCCTCTTGAGAGGCCACATATATCAGCCCCCCTTCTTAATCGGGTTACTACTATATATAAACCAGTCGTAGTGGGTCTACATTTATTGAGCGAAGCTCGAACGCACGTAAGCAATTAAGGTAATAAGCAAATTAGTTGTTAGCTAACTATTCATTTATCGGTTTTGGAGGTTTGTAAGCAATTTCTTCAGATTCCTCGCACCCAAAAACCCTTCAGTCACTCTATAATTTTTGGAATAATTTAAAAAGTCCTAATTTTGCCTTGTCAATTAACTTAACATGCAAATTAGCCAGTAGCTAACTATTCGATTATCGGTTTTGGAGGTTTGTAAACAATTTATTCAGATTCTTCGCACCCAAAAACCTTCAGTAAACCCTAATAATTATTGAAATAATTTAAAAAGTCCTAGTTTTGTCTTGTCAATTAAGCTAATACGTAAATTAGCTATTAGCTAACTATTCAATTATCGGTTTTGGATGTTTGTAAACAATTTATTCAAATTCCTCGCACCTAAAAACCCGTTAGTGCTGAAAATATATTGCTTCTAACTGTAATAAATAGTGAAATATTGTAAAAAGTCTTAATTTAGGCTTATAGACTATGCTAATATACAAATTATCTATTATAGGGACACGGTAGTGTCTCCTATAATATGTTTCGTACAAGCTTTTTGCTACCGATTTGTTGCCGAAAATTTTCCAATGACGACCAAATACCAGTTGTTTTATATTCATTGTATTGCTCGTGGAGTTGCAATTCTGTTACGGACGTTTTTCCAAAAACTTTTTTAAAACTTGCGTAAGGGGCTTTAAAGTAGTTGGTTTTTACGCAAAAAAATGTCGATTTTTGAGTCAGTACAATGTTTGTGATCTTTTAATATTACAGAAAAAACCTATAGTGTTAATATTAAATATAAAAGTCTGTTAGGTTGTTTAGGTCCAGTATTATAGTATCTGGATGAGCATTCATAAATTAGTATTTTTTATGGATGAAAAATGTAAATGTTGGAGGTCGTAAACTTATGCCTAAGTGTTTGTTAACACTGAAGAATGAGAAGCTCTGCAATTTGTTGGAATGCTGGGAGAATATCTTGGTGTAAGGAATAAGGTTAACGATATATCAAACAAAGCTGAGCGTTCATGTACCAATTCAGGTTTTACTCATAAAACAAAGATAAAATTTCCTTGAATTGTACCAAGTTTGCGATGGAAAACCAAATGTCTGGATTTATATCCCAACCAAATAAATGGTTACTTTTAATAAACAGCATGCCTTGGCATAATTATTGTAAGTCATCACGCTGCACACGATCTATATGCCTATTCTAGCAGCATTAATCAAAAATTTCAAATAACTGTGAGAAACACATAGCTAGTTATCAAAACGATTGATAATAATCAATGACAATGTTAATGATTTTGTGAAGTTTGTAAAAGAATCTATGTTGCGTCTACAGAATCTCTGGGATATGAGAATGGCTCCGTTCAGGCTCAGGACCCCTAAAAGGATTCGAAATGAAAGTTTGTAGAACATTTTACGGGTAAACTGCGTCTGTGTTTCTTGATCGTTTTGTTACCCAGCTTTCTTCAGCACTTTGGCTGAATGGTTTATGTAAATGTAGCTGTTTAACGGGTACATTCACATTCCTTCAGCAGAAAATAGGCAGTCCTATGTGTTTACAATTAACGGTACTTTAGTTGTTCAAGCGTAATTAACCTTGAGTTTTCAATTATAGTTTAGCCAAAACCATTGAAAATTTGGCAGTTCATGCAAATATTTTAGCTTGAATGTTAATCGGACGTAGTTTAGACGTCATTATTATTGCTTGTTGCATTAGCCTGTATACGCCGATTAGTCTTATTAACGTTATGTGTGAAGTTTTTTACAACTTTTGAAGAAGAAGACGGTTAACGTTATTGAGATTGTATTGTGGTCAAGAGCCACGTACACCCAATCATCGGTGGCATTTGCCATTTGTGAGCAAAGACCCTATCGCATTACGCAAAGTATGTTTAAAAACTTGCACTCGTTGAAGTACGCTGATTTCACGTTAGTATTAGTGCGTCGCGGGCGCCTGTCTAATGTCCCACCGATATTTAGAGGTTCTCGCTCATATGTGCGATATCTGTAGCCTACGCGTAAGGACTAATTTAAAACAAAGGTTAAGCACAATGCTCGGAATTAGTTACAGTATTCCATCGGATAGCGGGTGGCTCTGAGTAGTAATAATGTTTGTCATGGATACAAAAAGTCCAACGCTCCTCATCGGAACGGAGATAAAATCAGTGAGCATGGTTTATGCACAAAGTTAAAATATTCGGGCTCAGGTACACCGTGTGTTTTTAATTTAATGAATGTGCTCATATCTGTATTCTTAGAACCACGTGGATGACCGGAGGCGGACGTTGAGTTTTTGCAGGACCAGTAGCCGGATATCAGGTCGCACCATAGTTTTATGTTCTTGGTGCGGAGTCAAGGCCCGCCACCAAAATCGTATCTGACTTGAGGGATTGCCTATACCCTTAGTGTTCTAGGGTTGTTCACAAATATCATTGTTCCAGCTTGCCTGGCTATCACATTCGCGGATATAGTTTTAATGTGATCGTATTTTCAACACATTGTCTCTCAAAATCTACCATTTAATTCAAGTAAACTTTTGTAATAAGGCCGATAATTGCACGGTTATTTTATTCAATTTGCAGGTTCTTATCGTTGAAATAACCAGTGAATCGAAATATTGGAAAAGAGCGGTTTTCGTTCAAATGGTAGTGCCTAGTATGATACTTCGAATAACATGATGCAAAAACAATATTGGTACAATGTCGTTACAGTATCCGCCGTATTTTGCGTCCTGCTATTATGGCATTTGAGTTTTTGTGTTGAATTTCATTAGGGATGTGCCTATTAATCGTCATCTGTATCGGCATTGGTAATATTGAAATCGGCCTGAAAAAATAACCGATTTTTCCCCGATACTTTTTGCACTCACCAGTGTCACACTATATCCTCAAAGTCAGCTAGTGTACGCATGATACTGTGCAAATTGCATTACGCTTACGCTTTAGACGCAAACCCGGGTGTATGCTTAAGCGTAGTTGTCGGGCAGGGTGCAACCGGAATTCCGGTTCGTGCAAAATTTGTTGTCGTCCGACTGCCGTTTTTAACCTTCTGTTACACGTTGGTGCAAAATGAATGGTAAAAAAGAAATGAAAAAGAGCGAAATAAGGAAAACAAAATAATAAATATTCGCCGAGCTTTGTAAGCTGAATTTTTTAAAATTTTCGACGAATTTGGGCATATTGACTTTTTATATAACAATACAATATTTGCTTAACGAAAGATTTTTAAAATTTACACTTCATTCGCAATTAATTTTGGCAATAAAAATAGCCAATATTGTGTATTTTTATAACGGCAACGAACACAGGTTTCTATCAGAGCGGATATCCGGTTACGCCCAGCTTAATTCAGTTCGGCGCTTGTTTTTTCAGACAACAGTTTGCTTGCAAAATAGCAAATGACCGGAAAGTAAAAGTAAAAAGAACTCTTATTGTTTCAATTGATTTCACATGCTGTAGTGTGTTGAAACTAATTAAGGGCACGTAATATCAGTTTCACTTTAATTGTAGCAGTATGTCTGTCCATTTGAATTTAATCGACTCATCTATAATTTTGAAATTATTCAGCAAAGTTCAAAGTACTCTAGTGGTTTTTATTTAATGACTGACACTTGTAATAAAATAAAATGAAAAGTTCTGTGTTTACAATTTTTGAAGAAAGCAGTTTACTGACGAAGACCAACACTATTGTGAAAAATGACAAGCAGCGAATATGTTTCAGTTGCAGATTAAGGATGTTCATCAGGATTTAGGGCATTTTAGCCATTTTCTACCAATTAAGCTCAACAATAAAAATATATTTCGATTTGTTTCTACACTTTACAAATTTCTCTTTCGTGCAGTTTGGAAACATATTCTTTTTCTATGGCCCTTTCGGGGCACTTTAACTTCTAGTTAGCTAACTGCTCAATTATCGGTTTTGGAGGTTTGTAAACAGTGTACGCAGATTGCTTGCACCCAAAAACCTTTTAATGCTAAAATTAGATTGCTTATAACTGTAATAATCAGTGAAATATTGTGGAAAGTACTAATTTAGGCTTAATTAATTATGCAAATTAGCCTGTAGCTAGTTAACGGCTCAAAAGTTTAAAACCCCAATGCGAGGTTGACACCCCAAGATAATTGTCTTTCAAACAAAAAAAGTTTATCAAAATCGGTTCAGCTGTTCCTGAGATTCTTTTCGGACGGACAGACGGACGGACGGACATCCACCTTTCGACCCCCAAGTGCAAAACATAAAACGCTTCGCGAAACTCCGAGCTTCGCTCGGAGTTTTGCTTCGCTCAATTATATACATATTGGTTAGTGCTTGTAACTAGTGCAGCGATGTTGCAAAAAATTGACAAACATACGACCAAATACACTTTGCAAGGTTTAAATAAACGAATATTGAAAATAATGGTAGTGAATCAAATTGACGGACCCGAAAATATAATCATGAATTAAGTGTGAGACTGTGGAAGATGTTTTATTTTGTTGCTCATTCAAATGAGGACTGCCAATATTCGCCAAGCTGTCTAAACTACAGTAGAGTCGTATCAGTCAGAATATCTGTTAAAGTTACAAACTTAACCCTTTCTCACATAAATATTTTCAATTTCATATGAGATGTAATTTCAAGGAAAGATTCGATCCCCAGTCTTTCGGGGTGGAGGCGTTTACGATGACCACTCAGGTATAGGAGCTTGACGCTCGAGCCCGAGTAGGCTCTCACGTTTTGTGGAGATTTTACACTGCGCATATATGTTATAAATGTTAAACACTGCTCACAGTGTGTGTATTCCTCGTACATTATTGTATTTAGTTGCTCATAGTATACTCTATGAGTGAAGGGGTTAATTTTAACCAACTTGACATTAAAACAAGAACAACACAACAACAGAATGTGCAATGGCGTTGACACTCGCCATAAATATGCCGACTTAAAAATAATTATAAGTACGACGTTTATAATAATGCAATTCCCGTTATTTTTGTAAAGTAACGTTAACAGTATTAAGCAGTGAACGGACATCAGACTAAATTCCGGCTTTTGCTTATGTGAGCACCAAAAAAACAGGACAGCACCCAAACGATGAGTCGAATGCTGGCGAGGTACACAACATTACCATCACATCGGTTTCGAAACTCGGGCCCATGTAAAGATCAGGGGCGGAACATTTTTCTGTGGGACTAGAAAATAGTAAGTTTACTAATTTTTGCTTGGCTTAGGCTTAGGAATATGCTTTACGCTTAGGCTTAGGTTTAGGCTTAGGAATATGCTTGTAATACTGTTCCGCCCCTGTTCTTTACATTGGCCGAAACTTGTAAACGCGCCGATGCCAAGTGTTCCTGCGCGTCGTCGGAAATATTCTAATATACAGAGGTGGCAAAGTGCTTTTTTTTTGTTTCTTGTGTAACGAACTGGGTTCGAGCGGAAAACGGAAAAATTGAAAATCATGTACTCCAGCTTGAAAAAAAACAAAGACGTTAATGGATGCTTAGTTTGGAGCCAAAATGATACTAAGAGCATTTCTTGTCTATTTTACCAGCTACATTGTAACAACGGTACAGTAGTTACGGTCCGTGCTTCAAAGAACACCTTCCAATTCTACCGATTACCTATAAGCACGCAGCTACTCAACTGTTGACTAATGAATGCTTTACAATAAATGTTCTAATTTCAATCTTAAGCCACTTTGATTACAAATACTCATGAAGATAAACACAACACTCGGAGGCTATTAGAATGCCCTGATGTCAGCCATAACGAGGCAGGTGCTGCTATTACTCCAATCACTTCCAAAAAGTTATAATCAAGCTTACCACAAGCAAATCTAAAACTTGAATGTCTGTCAGGGCAATACTTCACTCAGAGTTCGCACAAAATACTACTATGCTTCTACAATGCTAAATCACTCAAAGACCTCTTTGACTTGGTGCACTACTAACAGGCGCCCAGAACCGCAAAAGCCGTAATAACTCCAGAAAATGGCCAATGCAAAGAACAGGTGCGGAACAGTATTATAAGCATATTTCTAAGCCTAAGCCAAGCAAAAAATAGTCTAAAACTTAACCGTGCGCTGCAGGAGTCGTACAGAAAAACGTTTCGTCCCTGATCTTTACATGGGCCGACAGATCGGTGCTGTTTTATATAATCGTTGAACAGTTATTGAAACAAGTCGGTTGTACGTGGTACGATAACAAACCACAGGAACAATTAAGCGAATATGCATCTTGACTCAAATTAAAACCAAATACAGCGAAATTAAGTTTGGTTAAATAATTGGTTTGAGAACCAAATTATTGCTTGCAAACCCGTTTGTCACACTGTATTAAAGCTGTAGAATATAAAGCCCTATTCACACGGGCAAGTTTTTGCAGCGAGAACTTGCAGCTGCAACTTGCACTTGCAACCATTGTTCAAAATTTCGTTCGAAAACTTGCAGCTGCAAACACTTCATTAAAAATCATAGCTAGGAATTTAGTTCACATATGTGAATAACCATGCAAGTTCACTAAATTGACTGCAGCCACTTTCTCATTGACTGATGAAAAAATGCAAATTCTGCGTGCAATTTGCAGCTGAAAGTTCTAGCAGCAAAGACTTACACGTGTGAATAGCGCTTAACGTTTATTTTGGTTAGCTACATGCTTGGTGAAACTTTGAACCTGTAGTTCTGCCGAACACCATGATTTTATATCAGTATTCTACTGATCTAAAGTTGTTTTGTTCGCCAAAAAACATGTACATTTGATTTGTTTGCCTTTCAATCACAGCTGAAACAATTGTTTTCAGGTGTAACTTTATAGCCCACCGTATCAACAGCATTCCAAATATCAGACTATAAAATCTCTGTCTTTTGCGTTTGTATTTGTGCTGAAACGTTTTATCAGCGGAAACAGAAGGTTTCAATCCGATAAGTGAATGCCATACATTTGTAGTAATTTTAATAGGGTTTATTTACCCTCAGCTGTACTGTCGGCATCCGTTTATCAATTAGCAGTTGCACACTTTTATTTCAAAGCATCAAACGCAACTGAACGAAAAATTACGAAAACTACAAAATTACACGTCCATTCTTCACTGTTAATTTCAGTGAATTGATTTTAACTCAGAATAAAGTTGAAACCCTCAGTCTGAGTTAGGACTATCAGAACTCAGAATTTTGAGTTGATTAAATTCATTCTGAGTTAATTAATCAACTCACCCCGAGTCAATCAACATAGATCGAGACTCTCAACTCAACTCAGAGCGAGTTAATGTTTACTGAGATTAATTCAAAAAATAACCAACTCGATAGTTGGATTGATTAATCAACTCATTGTAATTTACCGTGTTCTACTAAAATGACAACTGCAACTTCAGCGTCGGTGACGTGTACAAAAGCTACGTTTGTCTGTGTCATATTCATAGCCGTATGTACAATGTTCAGACAGCTCGGCGAATTAAGTGTAGAATTTGTCTCTGAGCCAATCGCTTCAATCATAAACACCAAACCACCACAGCAAATGCCTGAAATTATGATTTGTTTACGCTACTGGATGAACTCATCTCAAATTAACCGTTATCGTATATCGCGTCAGGCGCTTGCGTTTGCAATTTCACTACAACCGTTCGTTCGCGATATAAGCTTTTTACTTTCAATTACCAATTTTAATAATTGCACATCAAGTAAGTTGTGCAGTCGAGCTAAAATTGCAATGCAAGCTGAGCAATTGCAACACGAATATATTAGTATTATGCGGTCAATGAACGTAACGTCACATGACGCATTAATGCAAGCTTTAGCACTCAATCATGAAACGGTTTTGAAAACAATTGCAAATCCGACAAATTTACTAGAGTTTAACGTATCCGTTAATCTTCGTTTAACGCTTGGAATGCCATGCTACCAAGTAATTGCAACTAAAAATTTAACTGCACTTGGCAGTATATACGACTATTTGATTATCCAAGTTAATTTCGCTCACTCGACTGCAGATATTTCTAGGCTTCCTCAAATTGGACGGTTATATTTTGGCCCTCGCGGATCGACAATCTATCCAAAAGGCGGAAGTGTGCTCATTTCACCTAACCGATCTTATACGATTAGCGTTCACGCGACGTCGTTTCATCGTGTTTCCACTCGTAAACACCCATGCGTCTATCAGACTGAACAAGCATTGGTCGATTGTGTCCTGCATTGCTATAATACTTTTTTATGCCGGAACAGATTCTGTCTATTGTATCATCCCGGAAACGTAACTGGAATGAATCCAGAGACGTTTCCATGCTCACTGTTCAATCTGCGAACGGGATTTCATTGTTTGTCTGGCGTTGATGAAATTACATTTGCTAAAATTGACCACAAATGCGTTGAGCAATGCCCAAGACCGTGTGAAAGCATTTCGTTCGAACACAGGTATGTCTGTCGCTTGGTTCACACTTTGAATAGCAACCGGATATGAGAATTTGAGTTAAAAATAAATAACATTCCGTAACCGAATAATAGAAAACGACGGTAGCCTCTGGAGAAGCCAAATAAATATCTGTCATCCTCGTATTCGGGTCACTACAGTACAAGTTGAATTCGTTTACGTAACATTTGAAAGTCAACAGTTGTGAATTTGTAATTTAGTTATTTGCCCAATACACAGTACTACACATTCAGTTGAAGCCTCAGTCTGATCGAACACTTTTGTATGTACAGAGACGAAATATTAACGGTAGTGAGACAGATAGTAAAATGTCAACAAATGAATGCCGGTCGAAACCATTAGCCAAGATAACCAGCGGCGGATCCAGGAATTTCTGACAGGAAGGCGGGGTGATAATCCGGCGTTCACAATACCAACTTCCCGTCCGGCCACTAAATGGAGTCATATGATAGGGTTAACACTTGACAACATTAAAAATTTACAAACGATATCCCACGCCTCGACGCAAATGTTGCGTTTATCCCTACATTAACGCTTGCCTCGGATCTCCTCTGAACATCCGTAAGTGTAGGATCATCGTGTTTCAAATCTTAAAATCACATTTACAAACACGACTAATATAATTGAGTGTAAAATTTATTACGCTTTAATAATAACGTTGCATTAAGGTGGGGTTAACGCTTACGGGGCAGAATTGGAATGTCCGAATGGCCTATAGCGTATGTTGCAAGTTAAAAACTAAAACGTTTTTGAGGTAATACATTTATACTTGCCTAGGCTTTAACATAATTTACTGTTTATTACTTCCTTAGGCTTTAAGGCTAGGCTTATAAGAATAGCCGAACCTAAACTTTCATCTGAAATGATCTGAAGTGGTGTTGCGATGCAATTTCAAGGTAAGATTCGATGTCCAGTGTCTCGGGTGGGAGGCGTTTACGATGACCACTCAGCTATAGAAGCTTGACGCTCGAGCCCGAGGGGGCTGTTACGTCTTGTAGAGATTTCCCACTGCACATATATGTAAAATTGTTAAGCACTGCTCATAGCGTCTGTGTTGCTCGTATATTATTTGTATTTAGTTGCTCATAGTATACTCTATGAGTTAAACGGTTTATCAGCAGAAATTTTCCAGCGTTTCTGCGCTTCGCATCTTCAATCATATGCTTGAATACACGATCACAATAAGTTCAACTGCCTTCACTGGTTCAAAAATCTTTGTTTGGATTCAGAATTTGGCAGATATACAATCTCGGCATTAATCCAGACTGATAACACCACTGCTGTGAATATCGCATTATGTTTAGTAAATGGTAGGCTTGTAGAAATTGTCGACCAATGCTTACAAGTAACGGCCAATGTAAAGAACAGGAGTGGAACCGTATTATAAGCATATTCCTAAGCCTAAGCCTAAGCGTAAGATCGAGCATATTCCTATTCTTGTCTCATGGCAAACGTTCCACTACTGATCTTTAAATAGGCCCAAGTAACCATTAAATGTGATTATGCCTACTGCATCAGATACTACGAAGATTCGACAAAAATCGCAGCAAATCAAGCAATGATAATTCTGACGTATTCAGATCCATGGAACTGTTTAGAGTTTGTTGAGTTCAGAACGTTCACAATTGAGTCACTTGTGTCTAAATTTGGCGGAATCGTTTCGTTGTTTTTGGGCGTTTCTGTGCTGTCGGCGGTCAAAGCGATTGCAATGAGTGTCAACGAACAATTACTGATATTCAAGAAATCACCATCATAGAAATATTACTCAAATGTTTTACTGTACGAAATATCAAGAAAGCATTAAGTGTTGGTCAAAATTTTCAACCTTGTTTGTAAGTCATTGAAAACCCTTGAATGCCTCTCTTGATAAATGTTTAGCTCCCTCTAGCAAGGTGAGATGGCTACGGGCCTGATTACTGCTACTAAATTTACTAAACAAAACGAATCAGATGATAGTAGGCTTATTCAATCGTGCAAATAGCATAAAAATGGTGACGTAGGATATGGAAATAAAACAATTCCTGTTCGTAATGTTTCTGACCACTAACGGATCCAGAGAAGAGGGGAGTGTACGCTCCCGTCAGAAATTTTTTGTGTTAAAATGGTGATATCCTTACCTTACAATTTTTGCGTTTAATACTTTTGCCAGCCCGTTCCCCCGGCAAAAATTTTGCGATCCGCCTTTGTTTCTGATACGTTACCATTAATGCATCTCGCGCTATGATTGTTTCCAGCATAATAAAACAAACGTTTTCGAACATGTTTACATTTTATCTGGATATCTTGACATCCAGTGCCCGTCTATAATCGTTACTGTTATTTTGTTATTTACTACTTGTTAGTCGGTTGCAAAGTGCGAGGCTTGGGGGCGTGCAGCTTTTTTGCATATACAGCATAATAATAAGTATATCTATATTTTAAAGGGTAGACAGGTAAAATGTTTCTGGTAGAAGGTTCTGGTTTTTAATTGGTACTGGTGGTTACTAGAAAAGTTGTGTATTACGATTTATGTTTGTTAAGTGAATAAAATTGATTATACGGCACTATTCAAATTAGCTGCATCCGGAGTTACATTTTTGGAGACCCCGACGTGATTTGAACACGCAACCGTCTAGTTATTTAATGCAGTAAGATCGTTTCCAGAGCCTAAACGCCAACACCATGCAGCGTGTTACGTGCCGAAAGATTTAGCTAATGTAACACATGTGTGGATCAAAGAGATTGCCCCTAAAACTTCCCTAAGTGATAGGTACTGTGGTCCCTACAGAGTTGTGAGATTTTGCAATAAAACCATTTTACTAGATGTAAAAGGTCGTACCGAACGGATTTCGGTTGACCGAGTTAAACCAGCTTTTTTGTTCACTGACATCAACAATTTCGGACAGAACACAGCAACTGCTCTGAGGAACAAGCCGAACGTTCAAAAGAGCGGTGCAAATCAAAAATCGGATTCGGCAATGTCTGCAGCCGAACCGGGAAATTATGCCCCGGGAGCTATTGTTTTTGCAAAGTATCCGGGTTATCCACTGTGGCCTGCAAAAATAATCAATGCCGAAACATCGCCATTGAGCCGCAAAAAGCGGCCATGGAACCACATTGTGATTCAATTTTACGGAACTAACAAATTTGCATTTGTACCAAGCAGAAATATAAAACGGCATGTCAAACATGTATGCAGGCATAGAGGGTTCGCTAAAGCCTATCGAGACGCTGAAGCTAGCTTAACAGCAGATAATGCAGTGTGCAACGCCCGTAAACCTGAGATCAATGACGCGCGACATGTTAAGTTCAATTTACACGCCAATAAAGTTAAATATTTTTAATGCAATAGCAGCCTTAATGTATTTGCGGGCAGCTTGTGATGAAGCTTGCGTGGTAAGCCAGGACTGTACGAGAATGCATCGGCTGTTCTGAGCAAACACTATTTTGAAAAACCATTCTCTGAGTTATACGTTATTTTTTTGCAGAAAGGTCGTGTGACCTCCCAGCGATTGGCCTACCTGGGTGAAAATCAGCCGTTTACTCATCTGTGCCCGTCTACAATTTTCATCGCAGGGGAATCTTGGAACAGCGCAGAGGAAATTTACCAGTGCACAAAAGCTTTGCTCGGAATAGATCGCGCGTCGGCAAATCGCATACTTGAGGCCACAAGCGGTAAACAAGCGAAGACTCTATCTAGAGATATTCAGAATCAACGTGCTCGTTTTTGGCGAATTGTAAAGCAGCCGATAATGCTCCGTGTCGATCTCGAAAAATTCAACCAGCGCCCAGCTTTAAGATCTTACTTATGTTCTACCGGGAACAGGGTGTTGGTTGAAGATAACCAGTTCGACCGGTTCTGGGGTCCGCCGGGCAATGAGTCCGGTGAAATCCTAATGACCATTCGGAACTACTTCCGGGGTGTGAATCAACGTTTTCCTGATACTATAATCGTCAGTGACTCTATATTAAAGTGCATCAACTTTCATCGTTTAGGTTTTGCTACTAATCGGAACATTCTGGGACTAGCTCTGAACGGGGTTAAGCTAGAGTATGTGATGTCGGTTGTCCCTTGGCTAACTGGACCCTACATCAGGGACGTCATAGTTTCTGCTGGGACGAATAATTTAAGTAACAAAAGCGGCAAGGCTAAAACTGGGCCTAAACAGCTGGTAGAAAAAGTTATCAATTTTGAAAGAGTTTTTCATGAAAAGCGTCCGAGCGCATAACTGCACTTGAGCTTTGTACCGAACAGGTCTACCATAGCAAATGCTCGTATAAACTCGCACATTATCAGATTCAACAACATGTTGATCACCGCTCAAAGCAACGGTCGCCTTAGTACAAGAACCAAAGTCATAGCATTCCCTGATTTCCAGGATGATTGTTTTTAGATGGTTTACACTTTCCAAGATAGGAATTGCGGAAATGCAAAAAGTCTTTGAATTATACTTAAAACAGCTGTGAAGCGCTGTAGGAATGGGCTGTTAGAACTCTGCAATATTATGCGAATTGTATTTTTACTTTAATGTGTATAATGTTTCATGTTTTATACCTACCAGAATAGTGCTGGGTATTGTAACGTTGGTAAATAACCGTTTAGAATCTAGAAGTTGAAGTGTCTGTATCAAAAATTCATGCACTAGGTTGCGCCAAGTAAACTATGAATTTTAAGCAACTTTCTAATGTTCTGTGCTCCACTCTCAAAAAGGGGGAGTAGTGTTAGTCGGTTGCAAAGTGCGAGGCTTGGGGGCGTGCAGCTTTTTTGCATATACAGCATAATAATAAGAATAGCTATATGTTAAGGGTAGACAGGTAAAATGTTTCTGGTAGAAGGTTCTGGTTTTTAATTGGTACTGGCGGTTACTGAAAAAGTTGTGTATTACGGTTTGTTTGTTAAGTGAATAAAATTGATTATACGGCGCTATTCAAATTAGCTGCATCCGGAGTTACACTATTAAAACATTGTGGCTAATCGCAAATTGAGCTCCTGTATTTTGACATATTCGTAACCTAATCACCAAAAATCAGTGCACAGGATTTGCTGGCGTTGTTATTCTAATTTTAGATAACACCGCATTCGCTAAAACTAACTTATATCAATTTTACATCATTTCTTATACGAATAAGGCTTGCTAGAACCTTGGTTGTTAATTGGCAAACATATCCTGCTTAGAATTCATAGACGGTTTCAGATTTAGTTTCAGTGGGCATTTGAATATTTGCATCTGGTTATTTTGCCGTTAGTTTGGTTACTACAGAACGGCGCTGTTATTATAAACCATTTTTGGTTTACTTTAACAATAAAATATAATTCTTCAAAAGATTCGTATTGTGACAGATGCAAACGATAATTTGTGCTGACTGACGCAACACAAATGTACTATTTTTACTCTTATTGATGACGGTTTTGCATTCATATTGAATTTCGCTTGACGAATGTTGATTTTTGTGTCGCATTAAAATCTGGGCCAATGTTACTTTAAGGGGCGTCCAGGTTTCTGGTGGGTCTATAAAAGAGTAGGTTTAGATTCTAGATTACATTTTTTGCTTAGGGTTAGGCTTAGGCTTAGGAATACGCTGAATTTACTGTTACGTTCGTTAAAGTATTAACATTGGCCAAAATCTGTATGCTCGGCGTCACTGATTTTTAAGAAATATAATTAAGCATAAATTTAAATTACTTTTTTTGCCAAAATCTGTTTGAGCAAATTTAAAAGAAATGGAGCATTAGCTCGTCAATAGCGACCAGATATTTAACTTATTTTATTGTTATAACGGCCAATGTTACTTTAAGGGGCGTAACAATAGATTAACCATATTCCTACGCCTAAGTCTAAACCTGAGCAAAGAATGTAATCTAGAATCTAAACCTATCCTTTTGTAGACTCACCAGAAACCTGGATGCCCATTAAAGTAGCATGGACCGTTATAAGTTAAGCTTGTTTCAACAACGTACTCTAGAGCTTGACTGGCTAATATAGTGACATGCCAGCAGCTCCCACAATGATTCGTTGTCGCTAATATTGTTTCAGTGATTTTCATTGGTCAATTACTTTAGCCCATGTATTAAAGATCAGCTATCGGAACGTTTTTCTGCGGGACTGCAATAAAGTATTTTTATACGAATTTGACTTTGCTTACTTACTGCAGACCAGAGTGGCATCAATTGTTTCTCGTGCGATTTGAGTCAGAAACCATTGTTGAAACTGAATTCGCTGAAAACCACCAACCTAAAAACTTTGTATCAATTAAATAAAACAGCTCAAGTATAAATCACTCAGCTCAGTTGACTTTTAGTTGATCATGAAAGTACCTGCCCTGAACAGATTATGGACAGGTAGGGCTAGCGTACATTCGTGAGTCAGCAGTTCAAAGCATATGTAGACGAACCAATCTATCTCAGTTTCACTAGGATAACGCGGATAAGTATTGTATGACAATCTGATAGATTCTGATGTTGTGACACAAAATAAATTGTTTCTTTTTAAAAAAATATTGTCTGAAATTTAAGACAATCATGTGTTTGTACAAGACTCCAGACATATATCTTGAATCTTGGACTTTTATTGTTTACGTTTCAAAAATATGGGTCTGGAATATTTCAGACTTGAAAGTCTGAAATTTAAAACTATGTTTCATGAATGATTAAGATAGACAAATATGTGTAAAAGACAAAAACAAATATTTGCTACGGAAACCGACATCAAAATTTGATGGCTAAACCTCAAACAAATGCCCTAATTTTAAAACCTAAGATACGTCCAAGACGCAAACTTAGGTTGGGGGAGCGTATAAGCTCAACCCGCAATATCTTTGAAATTTGATTATTAACCCCTTCTCACATAAAGTTCCCTATAGGCAACTCATCGCAGTGTATATACGTTAAATAATAGATATCGCACCGTGTTTAACAATTGCAACACGTATAGATAGTACTAAATCACCACAAGACGTGAGAGCCCCTCGGGCTCGGGCGTCAAGCTCCTGTAGCTGAGTGGTGATGGTATACGCCTCCCACTCCAGTCACTGGAGTTCGAATCCTAGCATAAAAGTAGGTCTCAGGGGAAATAGAAAATATTCATGTGAGAAAGGGTTAATACTGCATTGACCTTAGTCCGTAAGCGGATAGAGTCTCTAAACCCTAATTAGAGTCCACAAATGTCAATTAACCCTAAATTGTAGCGCCTACATAACTCAGGACCAAATAATTTGAGTTCGAAACTTTAAAGCGTAGTTAAATTCTGAAAGTACATTTCTAAGTATAACCTTGTATTATCGCTCACACTATTGACACAAGACAAATAAACGTTTAATTCAACGGATAATTGCAGTAAAGGATATATGTCAGTAACGAAGGGCGGCGGAGCGTAGGTTAAAAATAAATAACAGTCCGTGACGGAATAACAAGGGGTGGTTCCCTATGGAGACACCAAGTAAATATCAGCCCCCCCACTTATTCGGGTCACTACAGTATGCACTTTAAATAATATAAACGGAGCAACTTGAATTTAAGACAATTATTTCTTAAAAGGAAGAAATTTTTATCATATGTCTTAAAACAGTTATTTTTTGAATATTAAAGCATTTATGTTTTATCCATTTCTGACACGAATTGCTGATCTGTTTAAAGATATTAACGTCTGGAATACCAGAAATCAATTTATGTCTTGAAAATTTAAGAAAGTAAGAGCCTTGACATTCAACACAGTTCATGTTCATATTGTGCGTAATGCAAGTGCTCGCATACTTGAATAACGTACAAAATTCATCCAACTTTCTGTAAGCGGTTTTAGTTAGCAAAGACCTGTTTACAAACTCCAGAACCGATTGGACCTCTGTGTCAAAGGCGTCTCAAAAATGGACGTCGTTCCCCGCGAGTCGTGTGCAACTCGAGTCGCTCGAGTTATTTTCTTTCTATTAGCCGCCATCGCAATCGGTACTCTTGTTCTTCATTGTATAACGCTGAGCGAAGAATATTTAGCAGAGCCGGTCGCTGCAAACGTTTACACGAAAACTCCCGAACGGTTCCCAAAATTGATGTACTGTCCTCGTCACTGGATCAATTCATCGGTCGTTGCTGAGCACAATATTTCAACTCAAGTTGTAATATTTGCACTGAGTATGCTTTCAAACATACGCGACGTATCTTACTTATCAGCGATTCAACGAATTGCAGCAAAGATCTCTGCTGCCCATCCAGCCAATCAGCTTAAAGTACACCAAGACTTCTACAAAACGCTACATCGTCTTAATTTGACGTCATTGGCCCAATTTTTTGACGCAATCGCACTTCGTCCAGACGCCGTGGTTCAAAATATTGAAGATCCGTCGTTAAAAGTCAGTATTTTGCTTAATGTGAAATTGAAGTTAACGGTCGACACGCCGTGTTATGTGATAACACCGCTTGAGCAACTAACAATGCTGTCGAGTATGTATCGGTTGCTGTATTTAACATTTGTATTTGATTCACATCCACCGTCGAAAATAATGCATCTTCCGGATCAAGGACGTATTTACATTGGACCACAGGGAGTCACAGCGTTTCCGAAAGGCAGTTTAATTTACATAAAACCAGGTCAACGCTACGAACTGAATATCCGATCGGTTTCGTATCGACGTTTGCAAACAAATCGTCGACAATGCAGAGATAACATTACAAATTGTCGTCAAATTGACTGTTTATTGCAGTGCTACAATCAGCTTTTGTGCTCTGGTCTGTGTAAAATATTTCATCCTGATTATGTCAACGGAAACTTGAGTCAAAATTTGCCGTGTTCCATGTTCGAGCTGACCGGATCGCATTGTTTCAGCCGTGTAAAATCAATTGATCCTAAAATATTCGACGATGAATGCGGTAAACGTTGTCCTGAACCTTGCAATACTGTCTCGTATCAGCAGGACGTTTCAGTGGATCGATTACGAACGGCTGACAACAGTTCATTGGTCACAATCGCGTTCGCTGATCCATGGAATTGTTTAGAAATTGCAGAATTTCGTACCATCACATTTCCGACGTTGATTTCAAATTTCGGTGGGGTCATTTCGCTATTTCTTGGCGTTTCGGTGTTGTCAGTTGTGCGCGGATTTGTCATAGTTGTTTACGATTATTTGGTTGACGCAGGCAAATGGTTTTAATGGTGACAGACTGGTGCTAAATCAGACAGATGAGGTCCATTCTAAACTAAAACCAACTTTAAACAAACGTTCAAAGTAACGGCTCATGTACAGATCAGGAGCGGAACGTTTTTTCTGTGGGACTGCAATAGAGTAAGCTTAAGGTTTAGACTAATGTTTTGCCCGGCTTACGCTCAGTCTTAGGCTTAGGCTTAGGAATATGCTCATTGTTACGCTTAGGCTTCGGGTTTAGGAATATGCTCATTGTTACGCTTAGGCTTCGGGTTTAGGAATATGCTCATTGTTACGCTTAGGCTTCGGGTTTAGGAATATGCTCATTGTTACGCTTAGGCTTCGGGTTTAGGAATATGCTCATTGTTACGCTTAGGCTTCGGGTTTAGGAATATGGTCATTGTTACGCTTAGGCTTCGGGTTTAGGAATATGCTCATTGTTACGCTTAGGCTTCGGGTTTAGGAATATGCTCATTGTTACGCTTAGGCTTCGGGTTTAGGAATATGCTCATTGTTACGCTTAGGCTTCGGGTTTAGGAATATGCTCATTGTTACGCTTAGGCTTCGGGTTTAGGAATATGCTCATTGTTACGCTTAGGCTTCGGGTTTAGGAATATGCTCATTGTTACGCTTAGGCTTCGGGTTTAGGAATATGCTCATTGTTACGCTTAGGCTTCGGGTTTAGGAATATGCTCATTGTTACGCTTAGGCTTCGGGTTTAGGAATATGCTCATTGTTACGCTTAGGCTTCGGGTTTAGGAATATGCTCATTGTTACGCTTAGGCTTCGGGTTTAGGAATATGCTCATTGTTACGCTTAGGCTTCGGGTTTAGGAATATGCTCATTGTTACGCTTAGGCTTCGGGTTTAGGAATATGCTCATTGTTACGCTTAGGCTTCGGGTTTAGGAATATGCTCATTGTTAATACGCTTAGGCTTAGGCTTACGAATATGCGCCCGTGTTCTTTCATTGGCCAAAGTAACAATGCAGGCATATGGTGCACCATAGAGACCCATGCATCGCTTCGTCGTGCAGTGGTTGGTTTTTACTTAATTTATAATAATTTATAATAACTGATCGACCACGGTTCGATTCTGGTTTGACGAAAAGAAATAACAGCTGAGAGTTGCACAAACAAACTCGGTGAAAGATTAATGGTTCTTCATTTCTCATGACATAATGAACAATCATTGCCTGGGTTTCTGAAATCATACTTAAGTATTTGTTATATTTTTTGCATCAGTGTTTATTTAAGTCGTCGTCTTAAGTAAATACTAAACTTTTTGGATAAAAACAAACAAATGTCCGTTTTGCGTCAGTTCGAGAAGAACGAATGTATTTGTCTTATGCCAAAGACGTACGTTGGGTCTACAAACTTAATTAGACCAAGGTTAATAATCTAAAACAATCACGGTGGCGCTATACTTGTCATTCGGCGCCGTCAGATGACGTCCGGAGCCGTCCTCTACCATCCACCGCAGTCATGTACAGGACCGTTTGGAGCCGGACGGTGACTGACGGCCCAGGACGACGCCACACAACAAACGCAGCGTCACAAGTTTTCAGTTTAAGTAATTTATTCGACTTAAGTCCAGCGTCAGAACCATCAAATTGGTTAAAAGTAATTGCTTAGCAAATACTCAAAATGTAAAATGAAACTTAAGTAATAATTCAGAAACCCAGTCAACGTTGAACTGTGAACTACATTGATAAGTTCGAAAATAAGAGCTTAGAATGTTTGTTTTTGCGTCAAACCGATGCAATTCATAGATACAGAGTCCACCTGATAAACACAATTATAAGCTTTGAACGACTGTCTTAGCAAACGATAATTTTAGACGGATTAAAAGACTACTGATATGTGTCCAGACAAGTCTTTTATATAGGTTAATAGGCCCATGTATCGAACAGAACCGGAACAGTAGTATAAGCATATTCCTTAATCTAAGCCTAAGCAAAAAATTTAGTCTAAAGCTTAAACTGACTCTATTACAGTCCCTCCGGAAAACGATTCGGTCGTGTTCCAAACATGGGCCGGTCAAATCGTATATAATGGCTACTGGTTGACATTCCTTGCGCAATTAACCCATTCTTCCCAAAAAATTTTATTTCATATGTTTCCTAGTTTGCACTTAAAGGCGGGGTTGAAACGACACCAAATCAGGTGTGAGAGGTGTTTATCAGGGCCACTCAACTGTAGGAACTTGACGCTGGGAGCTGCCACGCCTGGTGAAGACACCGTGTGTTGTGTGCAATTATTGTTATACATAAACGCACTGGGTATAAATTCAAACGTTTTTGCTGATATGATCAAAATGTGTATGATTCAGAACGCGGATCAAACCCCGAAAACTGAACGAATAAACCAAATCAAACTGTCAATAACGTCTCGCTGGCGTTAACAATTTGCCGTTCATGGCCATAACCCCAGTATTTGGAAGCGGGTCATGTTCTATAAGGTAGGTTCATTGTGTTAGGAACTGAAACCGTGTCTAAAAATCCAAGTTCAAACCCGGGGGGGGGGGGGGGTTAATGTCTGAAATTCGTTCTGTCGACGCTTCCGTGGGCGTTAAGTAAGAATGTAGCTTGCTTTATTCTAAATTTCTCCAAATGGTTTTGTTGTGTTTCTCGCAACAATATTTTTAGCTTGCAGCCCAAACAGGTAAAACGCTAAAATTATGTTAGAAAACATCGTTGAACAGAGTAAGCTTAAGCTTAAGCTGATTTTCTTGTTTAGGCTTAGGTTTTGGGTTTGACAAGAGTTAGACTTTAGTTATAAGCTTATCCCAACGCTGAGGCTGAAGCTTATAATGATTATATTGTTGTTACTCCAATAAAAGTAACATTGGCCGAAATTTACACATATGTTTCACACACTAATTTGTACTAAATAAGCGTACCTCGTCTCTCTGACCCTTTAAGGAGCTGCTTGTTGAGAAATTGTCATCTAAAATTTTCATGACGTTCAATGATAAACTTAATTTTTCATTTGATTATGGTTAATTGACTCTGACGGAGTCGAATTTGGACCCAGTTTGCGTAGTCAGGAAAAGCCTATTTAGAAGAGAGTCAAGTTGACTCACCATTTCTTGCAGTGTACTCACTCCACCTCTCAGAGGCAACGGGTGTGCACGACAGCCACGATTTCATGTACACTGCCCGTCCTTTGTACCTGAGACGCATTGCTCAATAGCCCCTCACGTCAAACCTGGCACGGAGTTTGGAGACCATGGTACACCATTCTGTCAGCGGATCCAGCCGTCACCATAGGCGACCACTGAGAAGTGCTGCCACTACGATCACAGCCTATCTATCCCCATCTTAAACCTGACCGTGAACGCAATATAAAAGCTGTGCGATTAGCGTTAAAATATTGAACCAGATATGGATCGAACCTGAATTTCAAGCTTGCAAGGTAGACATCCTACTCAGTACACCACTCACCCGTGATATCACAAGGCCAATGTGTTATCGTTCGTTACGCCAAATCTATTGCTCCCATACTTTTGCGGAACATTCAATTCCATTTGTAAGATCTTTTACTTTCTTCAGACTTGATTCTTAGTTTTTCAACAGATTTGCCTGGCCCACGTGGATTTTAGGTTCCGGTTCGAGACGGCTTCTCAGTATCAGAAAAACTTTGATATAAACAGAAATGTTTTGATCTTACAGATTTTCAGTTTTTTTTGCCACTTATACAAATTTACCTAAGTCTGCCGCCTACCTCAAAAGTTTAGGCATATGTTACTTTGAGAAATGTACAGGTTTTTCCGCGAAACTCCAATAGAAGAGTCTTATCGGCCCATGTTACTTCAAGGGGCGTCCAGGTTTCTGGTGGGTCTATTAAAGTGTACGTTTAGATTCTAGATTACATTTTTTTTTGCTTAGGCTTACGCTTAGGCTTAGGTTTAGGCTTAGGAACACATTTTGGCAACACTTAGGCTTAGGCTTAGGAATACGCTTAATCTACTGTTATGCCCCTTAAAGTAACATTGGCCATCTTTATCTATTGGCCACTTTTTTCAGTCAGGGATTTTTGGTCTTAGGCGCACGCTAAGTTTAGGTTTATCGTAACGCTGATAAGTTTAGGCTAAGACTTTGGTTTAGAAATATGCTTATGCAACTGTTTTGCGTCCATAGTAAACATTAATCAGTTGTTACCATTTCAGCGAAATTGTTTGCTTGAAAATATGGAAATTTCTCCTCGAGTCTCTCATTCGCTTTGCTCGTTAACTGAATTGAAGTCGTTTTTAAAATTGAAATTTTGTAAAATAGTGTCATGTTTTGATGTAATTTCTAGAATTTCTGCGATTTTCGTTGTGTAAATGTGTCAAAAACTTCAAGGTCTTTTTAGATGGTGCAATTTCATTTCTTTACCAATCGAAAAACACAGCGTCAAACATTTATTGCCGTATTTCCATCCACGCAATCAGTCTTCGGTTCCGGTCAAAAATCTCTGGGTTCACCTTTTCTTACTGGTCGGGTGTTAGTTCACGGGGATTTTAGCAATTCTTACGGTTGTGCTATACTGCAGTCTGCTATGCGCTAATATGTTTGGTGGCGTCCGGCAGCGCGCAGCGAGTATACAGCGCAATCCTGACTTTGCAATTCTCCGTTCTGTTGCAAAGGCACATGTTACTTTCAGAGCCGTCTCGGTTCCTGGTGGGTCTGTAAAAGAGTAGGCTTACATTCTAGAGTACATTTTTTTGCTTAGGCTTAGGCTTAGGCATAGGCTTAGGAACACCCTTTTGCAACGCTTAAGCTTAGAAATACGCTTAATCTACTGTTACGCCCATAAAAGTAACATTAGAAGTTGTAAACCTCTCATAATCTTGATTCCTTAAAAGTGTATAATTTTCAAAATAAATATCTTATCGCTTTTGTACATAAAATGATAGTAAACACCTTAAAACTGGGTCAAAATCAATTTTTGACGACGAACAGCGGAAAACTAAATCATTTTAAGCATTTTTGAAATTTCCACTGTAGCTATTTTTCTGAAAATTTAAGTATCTGAACACTGGCCCATATAAAGATCAGGGACGGGCGGAACAGTTTTCTGAGTGACTGCAATAGACTGCTTTAGACTATTTTTTCGCTTACGCTTATGATTGGCGTATTAAGCTCAAAGCTTAGGTTTAAGCTTTAGGTTTGGGTTTTAGCTTAGGTTTAGGAATATGCTAATACTACTGTTACGGTTTTATTCTATACATTGACTTGAACAATTATTTTCCAGAAAAGTAACAACTTGGAATGCCGGAAAATGTGTCCTGTGTTGTCGCAACCCAGCGGCCGGGTGTAGGATTTCATTTCGGGAGAGTATAACCTCATGTATATATGAAACAAATATTTGCCTTTATGATGCCACAAAATAATACTTGAAATCGGTTTAACCCTTTCTCACATGAATATTTTCAATTTCATATGGGATGCACTTTCAAGGCAAAGATTCGATCTTCAGTCTGTCGGGCGGGAGGCGTTTACGATGACCACTCAGCTATAGAAGCTCGACGCTCGAGCCCGAGGTGCTCTCAGATCTAGTAGCTATTTTGCACTGCGCATATATGTTAGAATTGTTAAACACTGCTCACAGTGTCTGGACTGCTCGGATATTATTCGTATTTTTGCTCATAGTATACTCTATGAGTTAAAGGGTTAAAAGTGCCTTTATCTTGATTCTTCATCAATTCTGGATAGAAATATATCTCCAATCCTTCTTTCCTCGTATACTCCCACGCTAAACCATGATACCCCAAAACTAATTTTGACCAGGTAACATTTAATAGCTCCTGCAGGAGACGAAAGATTCCTTAGAGAATTTTCCAACATAAAATATTAAGACTTTTAGCTGTTGGTTTTGGTATCGCAGCAAACAAAGACACAAAGATTGGTAGATTATCACATTGGACTGGCATTTTGACAAACAATTATTCAGTTTAATAGCAAAATATCAGTTCAAATGTCTTATCGATACAAATATTTGCTATTTCTTTGTTCGTTTTGTCTTATCTTTTAAAATTAGAGAAGTAAAATTTGACAATTTTCTAGGCGGATCCAACTTCACTTGGAAGTATTCTTAAACGCCAGTTGTTTTCGACTGCATATCCGGCGGAGCAGGACGAATACGAACCATGTGTGAGCTCTACATACAGCGGACTGGTAATCCACACGTCGTGGGTTCGAGTACAACGTCATCCGCTGAAAAATTTTTATGAAGGTCTCCATATGGCACTGTACCCCCTGAAACTGTTGCACCATCAGATTTCATATAATTATATACTTCGCAGTGTTTACTAAATGTGTTATCGGTATTTAACCATCCTGACATATTTTCGTTTGCCCAAACTTCTAACCTGATTAGCGTTTTAAATTTTGAAGCTTACAAAATTGTTTAATTTCTAGTAAATAGTTTTTTTTCAAAGTAATTCCTTTCAAATACGTATATTTCGAACGGTTCGGACACTGTAAATTCCAGTGAGTATCAGAACTCATAATTCTGAGTTGATGTAACTCATTCTGGTTTAATTAATCAGCTTTCCCGGAATCAAATCAACTCAGAGTGAGAATCAACGCAACTCAGAGAGAGTTAAAATTGGCTGTTGTTAACTCAGAAGTAACTAACTTTCCGTCTGAGTTGATTGATTAATTCATTGGAATTTACAGTGCAGCAACGGATCCAAATTCTAGTACCCAACACTAATAAGAGTGAATTTAGGTCGAACCTGCGTTGAGATTTAACCCTAAGTATACACCAAGGCCAATATTCTCAAATTCGCATAGCACCTATCATCATTTAGCGATAGGTTTTCAAATTGACAAACATCTGCAAAATGCAGATCTCAAAATTGCTACAGAAGTAGGGAAAATTAAACGCAAACAATGTGCTGAATTTGGAACATCAACATGCGCTGGTTACAAAGTTACAGGACCTATCACTAAGTGGTGATAAGTGCAACACACAATTGAGAATACAAGCTCTAGAACTAGGGTCCATATTCTCAAATGGAGTAGCAACTATCATCAGTTATTAATATGTTTTCAAACTCACTAACTATTCAAGTGATTGAAATCAAAATTGGTACAGGACTAGCGCAAAACATATGCGAAAAACTTGCTGAATTTTGAACCCCAACATTCTATGGTTCTGATGTTATAACAACTATCACCAACTGGTTATAGGTGATGCGTAGCTTTAAAATTAACGGACGTGGGCTTGAAATTTAAGCCTAAACAAATACATATGACTTGTGGATTTGTTCGGAGGCGCATTTCATTGCATTGACGCAAAGCGGTTTGCTTCATACGCGTTGTTTCAATATTTATTTTGTTACTGTGTACCAGCAGATTTGGTGTTTAACCCCTTCTCACATTGAGTTGCCTATAGGCAACTCAGCGCAGTGTATATACGTTAAATAATATATATCGCACGGTGTTTAACAATTGCAACACGTATACATAGTACTAAATCACCACAAGACGTAAGAGCCCCCTCGGGATCGAGTGTCAAGCTCCTATAACGCAGTGGTGATGGAATACGCCTCCCACTCCAGTCACTGGAGTTCGAATCCTAGCATAAAAGTACGTCTCAGGGAAAATAGAAAATCTTCATGTGAGAAAGGGTTAAAGATACTAACTGAGAATTTTTCCATTAAAATAGCGAACTTGGTTACCGTTTCCCAAATTGTATATTTTTTGTTTCATTTTAAATCCATAACCGTATTTTCAAATGTGTATAGCAGCTATCACCAGTTAGTGATAGGAGTTGAAATTTTCAAATCCCTGAATGAAGGGTTTAGGAATTCATCAAAATCTTCATATTTGATTTATTCGTTTTCTGTGCAAAATTTGAGATTTGCAACCGCAACAGTTTGTGAGTTTGAAAACCTATTACCAACTGGTGATTAATACGCTGTTATGCCATTATCCTGAGAAAGTTGTCACTTAAAACATTTTTCAGTTTAGTAATCATAATAAAGCTACCGTACTGTAGTGACCTGAATAAGAGAAGGGTGGCCATATTTTTAGTCTTAATCAATGGTAATCTGTATCCCTAATTAGATTCCGCTAGTAGATATAGTCTATAAGTTCTGATTCGTGCATACAAATATGTAACACACACTCACATACTGCATAAACTTTAGAAGTACAGAAAAAAATTAACAGACAAGGCAATCAACAAAAACGCTTTGCTCCAAATCAGTTGTACCCAAAACGAAAGAACCCAAAAGTTTAATCCAGCCACTGGCTCACAATTACCAAAGTACTTCAATTTCCCCGAAAGCCGTGCAACTCAAACCCCGTTAGAATTACTCCAAAAATCTCCAGATCCCCGAACTTCCTGCCAAACTAACCCCGTTAGAATGGCTATCTCCTGTTTAAGAATAGTGATGCTAACCCCGTTCCCCGTTAGAATCATAGGCTTTCTCCCAAACTCCTACATTCCCCAAGTTCCCACCCCAGTTATTCTATATAAGGTTCCCATGTTTAGAATACTGTGCAATCTTGCGTTATGCGCAATCCCCAAAACAACACAATCCCTTGTTTTCCTTCACATTTTAAGCCACCGTGGCAATCCAATTCCAAAATTAACTCTAAAAGTGTACCAAAATACTACAGACCCAGAAACTGTATAATACTAAATTCACAAATCCGAAACTAAACTTAAGAAAAACACTGCAGTTACTGTGAGAAGTTCGTGATTTTGACTCAGCCCTGTATCCTGTGTCACCTTTATCCAGTTATGCAATTTAACTGGCAACCTGAGCCGGAATCCTTAAAGCCGACGCCTGAATCTGTTTAGTCCAGCCACTGCCTTTACCGAGACCAATACCTTTATCCTTCCAGACTCCGTGCAATTCTAACCCCGTTAGAATTACACCCTGTTGAACCGTGCCCTCTAACCCCGTTAGAGATACACCAAATGTTACCGACCAATCTAACCCCGTTAAATTTGGCCCAATCCGTTGTAGAATAATAAATCTAACCCCGAGATTTATTAGACTACGTTCCCCAGGTTCTCCGTATAAATCCCAAGTTCTCCCTTAACACATGACACCAGTACTCTATACTGGGTAATCCTGCGCCATGCGCAACACGAGTACAACCGTAACGCCTGATTTCCTTCACATCTTATAAGCCACCGTGACAATATCCTAGTACTAATCCACTTCAAACCTACTTACCGACACGTCCGCTTCGCCGACTGAGAATTTCAAGCCAAGAAATCTTACAACAATACACGCGCAATTGAGTACAAAAAAATAGAGCCACCGATCTCACTAGTTTCCAAGTCAAGACTGATTCCGGTCCCAGCTACCCCATATGCGTCTCGACCTAATTTGCATATCGCCGACACCCACAATTGGGTGTCCGCCGATGCTGTTTAGGTCCAGAGCCACTCACCCTGTACACCTTTGCTACAACACACTACAACAACAACAACAATATTACCCAATTACAAAGCATCATTTTGGTGCTGACATAGCCTAGCTATGTCCTTAGCGGCAGATATAGCGAATATGTTATGCAACACTATTCAACAGATATTCAACGGCCACACAGGGCCCAGGTAAGTTTGACATTGCGGACACAGGCGCCATAACATAGTTTTACCAATTTTTACGCCTTGTAGCAACGCCTTCCCCTATGTTAAGTTCTAAGAGAGACCAGGTGTAGTTGGAGACTCCCTTAAGGTGTGGTTTGGGATTTGGATTAGTTTTATGTACTCATTTTTGGTTTGAAACATAATTAAGAGCGACACAACCATCTACGTACCCTATCTTGTTCGGGTTCCTACAGTACAAAATGGAACTAAGAATGTATGATGCGAATTCGTTGTGTATGGCATATGTTTCCTTGTGATTAATTATAAATTACGATTTTGGTCAAAATATGAGCAAACATATAAATGTAAAGTTATTTAAAAAATACTACAATAAGCAATAATAAAACCTAAAAATAAAACAAAGTACCCACCCATATGGCTACATAACCTGCTAGAACCTAAAATGTGTTTTAACCATAAATCTGGCACGGATCGATTCACTTTAACACAACAACGTAGGGGCCACGGGTACTCTTGGGTTCCAAAAACTTCATCAAAATGGATTTATGATTTGCCAAACGTTAGCTGATGGAAATTCACTTACGTGCAAAATTTATGCAATAATGCAATTGATGTGACTGTCCCCTGAAATAACTTTTTGTCGACATTTATGAAACAAAATTAGCTATGAATTTTTTGTCTCAAATTTTCGTTTAGTAAATAAATTTCAACTGCACCGTCAGCGTAGTTCGGATTTGTATTTATTTCTAGTAAAACACGCATATTTGTTTGCTGAAATTCTGAGTAAACAGGTCTGCAAATGGTTTTTTTGCTGGTTTAATTAAGAGATTGTTGTTTCTACAAGAACCCGAGTTTCGTTTGTAGCACCTGTATTCAGTTAAATGAAAGGTTTTCAAAAATGAATTGCACCAGAAAAGGTTGCGCTTGTTGACGTCCAGCGGCGTCTTGAGTCACCGTGCGGTATCGTACGCAAATAACTCACGCACAATAACTTATTTGACGAACTGTGACGGACAGCGCCGGTCGGGTGACGAATGACGCCGGACGGCGCCATACGGGTGACGGTCGGCGTCGGAAGTCAAGTATAGCGCAACCCTTATCGCTGTGAAGTTCCATTCAGGAATAGTGTAGGCTGAATGGACAATTCTGCTATATTTTGATGTACATTTCTTCAAAAGTTTCATTTGTCTTCAACAGATTAATAAACGGGTTGTATTACACTTGAGGCTGCAGGTAACATTACAAAAACGCATCGCTAACCGGCGATAGGTGCTATATATGCAGTTAACAAGGTCCAAACGGAAATATAAAATATCGGAGATTAAACAAATACCGGAACCGAAGCCGGAACCGGAAAACAACAAAAAAATTTCTGTTACCGAAAAATTCGTTTCAAAAGCTATTTTATTGAAATCCAATGTGTAAACACACATTTAGAATGCCAAAATCCTAAAACAAATGCAGCAGCTGGGAAACGTAAATTATGGAGTATGACCCAAGTTGAAAATTTTGGCAACACTCGATCAGACAAGTTTAGAAAAACAAGTTAGGATAATGTGCAAATTTCTCTATAAATTTTCGGGCCCATGTTACTATAAAGGCCGTCCCAGTTTACCGGGACACAAATGTACCCGGAGTGCACACTTATGCGCTCCTGTTTACATATGCACAGGCAGATAGATTTACGTAATATATACACATAATATATATATTGTTTCATCTGTCCCAAGTGTCCCAACTGTCCTATATGTCCCAACTGTCCCAGCTGTCCCATCTGTCCCATGTGTCTCAACTGTCCCAACTGTCGCATCCGTCTCATCTGTCCCAACTGTCCCAGCTGTCCATCTGTCCCATGTGTCTCATCTGTCCCAACTGTCCCATCTGTCCCAATTGTCCCATCTGTCCCATCTGTCCCATCTGTCCCATCTGTCCCAACTGTCCCATCTGTCCGAACTGTCCCATCTGTCCAACTGTCCCATCTGTCCCACTGTCCCAATTGTCCCATGTGTCCCAAGTGTCCCATCTGATCCATCTGTCCCGCTGTCCAATCTGTCCCAGCTGTCCCAACTGTCCCATCTGTCTCACTGTCTCATCTGTCCCAACTGTCCCGCTGTCCCAATTATATTTTTTGAATGTACTCCTGATACATTGCTGTCACTGGAAAATGGGACGGCCTTTACAGTAACATTGGCCAATTTTTGAATGAGAAACCATTTCAATACCGAAAACATCGAAAATCTCGGTGATAAAATGTCGGATTTATTACCAGAAACGAATAGTGAAAAATACCGGATTTCCATTCGGAAACCGGAATGCCGGTTGCACTCTGGCAGCCAAGACTAGAAAATCTGTATACACCTTTAATGCTATGTGGTATGGTAAAAGATTGCTTGCAATATCATCAAAATGACAGTTGCGAATTCAGAAATTTAGAGCGCGGAAGGTAACACTGGTATTGTGATTTGATTGTAGTTTACATGATTCTCTAAAAGAATAGATTCAATAATTGGAAACATTTGTAATTAGCACAGAAGGTTGTGACATTTTTTGCTAATTGGCAACTCCTTTTCATCTTCGCTTGGGGGGGGGCGGACCTGTTACTCCTGTTTGATGAGTTAACTGGTGATACGTGCAACACACACGCCGGCGCCCGGAGCTGTAAAACTTTTATTAAAAATTACCTGTCGCTACTGTGCGACGTCGAGCGGCGGCTTCGTCCGGCTCAGCAAAGTATAGCGCAATCCTAAGTCTATGCCTGAGTCTAAGCATATCGATAGTGGACAAAATGTCGAGTCTATGACATTCCGGATTACATGTTGTCACATGGCGAATTGACCAGTCGACGAATGGTCGTGATACCAGATCATATCAGTTTGTACACAAAAAGTATTTTCGGTTGCGGCGCCGGTGTCACAGAGAACCGAAAAATCACAAATAGATATAGCAGTCACTTTATTATTAAAGAAGTATATAATAGCAGGGTTCCAACTGGAATTCCGGTTTGATTACAACGCCATTTGTATAGAATACTTTTTAGCACCATACACACAAAAAAGTATTTCTGAATTTATTCAGAAAAGTATTTTCTGTGGCAAATCTGACATGTTTTTCTGATATTTAAGACAATTTTTCAAAAAATAACTGGAAAACGTTTATTTACAAACTTTATTTCAAAACTTTTCTGGAAATCTTTTCTGTTATAACAGAAATACATTTCAAGTGCACATTGCTAATTATATTTCTTAAATGTAAGAATCTTTTTCTTAAATATCAGAAATATTATTTTGAGTGTAGGACTGGTGGCGCGATAGGAGACACAACTCTCCTCAACCCAACCTGTGTCCGCCCCTGAGGAGCCATCGTAGCTTTAGCAAAATGCCGTTGAATTTAGAACCTGTAAACATGTGTTTGCCTGGTCTTTCCAGAAGTTTAGGAGATGCATATATCCCCTATTCCTCCCACTAGCGGATCTAATGGACAGAACAAAGATTTTGCTTTTAAAGGCCTAGCACTAAAAATGACGTTTAGCTTCTGGCTTGCTACGGTCGCGAGTGTTTCCACTATAACACGCGCGGTCTTCTATTTTAGATTTTCCTTGATTCGCCACTGATTCATTGTCAGTAAAAATCAACATTCGCGATGATGGAGCGTGCGAAAAATCAATTTCTCACGGTTTTCATCCTTGAGAGTAATTTACTGAAATTATAATGAAAAGTTTTTCTGTTTTTTCCGTTCTGTTTTTCCGTTTTCCCGTTTTTTCCACCCGGTCGGAAAAAAACAGAAAAAAAATCGGGAAAAAACCGTTTTTCCGTTGGTTTTTTCCAGTGCACAATGCTGATCACCATCATTGCACTGCAAATAATGGTGATTCAGGAGTCGAATTTGATTCAGTTTGTGTAGTCAGGAAAATCCTATTTCGGAGAGAGTCAATTTGACTGAGCATTTTTTGCAGTGTGCTAATCATCACTTTTTACTCTTTTTAGAACGAGCATTTAGCATAGAAAAGTTTGCTAAGATTTATTCTAAATTATACAATGGATTTAGAATGCGAAATTGGCGGATGGGGACGTTACCAATCCAGAACTTATGTTATTTGCGGTCTGATGTGTTTTATGATCGGATTTTATATGATGAGTTTTGTATTCACTGCGGCGACTCCTGCTCATAGATGCGCCATTCCCGGGATCGATGTTGTTAATTCCACCCACTGGATGTTGATTTCTGGTCAAAATCTGAATATTCAAAAACCTATGGCTAAATATTTCCCTGAATTAGCGACTACAATTTCATCAAATTCTACTCACGAACCATCTACGACTGGTAAAAATTTAAATTCTAACTTGCCAGAACCACAGTATTGGTCTGAAATAATAACAAATCAGACTCAGAGGGCGGTTTATTATGATTTGTCAAAATTGACGGATTCAAGTGAATTTGTGTCACTTTGTGACTACTGTGACGTCAACAGTTTGGATCAGGAGGATCAGCCGCAAAAGGATGAGCTTGCAAACGACCGTCGAAGAATGTGCACCAAAAATGAAAGCATTTCTTGCGCTGATGGAAACTTGATTTACGACAGATCAATCTATAAAGTGACATTAGCTGAAAAATTTCATTTTGCTTGCCGAGAGAACGCATGGCGAAAACAGCTGGTGCCTTCGTTGTTTATGGTTGGAGCCCTTATTGGATCACTCATAATCGGGGCTGCAGGAGACAAATGGGGAAGGAAGCCGTTGCTGTTGGCGTCTGGAATCGGATGTGTCTTGACGTCATTTGCGACGGTTTTGGTCACGAATTACGTCATTTTTTGCGTGTTGCAGGTATGTCAAACGAAGTGCGTCGCCAGGAGAGGTTCGAGGTGTCATCCCTTTTCAAATTTTGACGATATGGGTTGCTAACAGGGTGCAACTGGAGGTAAAAATGCCGGAACCGGAGCCGGAGGTGAGGCAAAATTAGGTAGTAAAATTGATGGTTAATTAGTTTATTTCAGCCAATATCTGCAATAGGTTGTTAAATTCTTTCCTGAAAATTGTGATAAAAGTAAATGATACGCGCTAAAAACAGATAAATTTTGGCAAAATTATGCAAAATTTTACTACCGAAATTGCCGGAACTTCCGGCAAAAATATTACAGGAGCCGGAGCCGGAGGCCGATTTTCTGCCGGAGCCGGAGCCGGAGGCAGACCTCCGGTTGTACCCTGGTTTCTAAACACAGTTGTCGTTTTCAACAAAAAAATACCCATTCGAAGACATTGGTACCGTAAACCTGTAATACCATCTGAAATCCTGGCTACGCCCATGATAAATATTGAAGCGAAAGTAGGTGGCTAAAAATAGCCCATACCACTGGTCAGGTATAGATTTTCAAGCTAACGAACTTTTACAACTACAGATGTCAAATTTTACGCAGAGACAGCGCAATAACACAAAAAAGTGGACTCAATTTCGAAAGTTCATCATTTGGCTGACTGAAAAGTCAACAGTACCCCTATTACAACTGGTTATAGGCGCAACACACATTTGAGAACTCGAGCGAATCAGAAATGGATCGTTGAATCAAAATAAAACCATTATTAATCAATTTCAGCTTTTATCAGCGTTATTCGAATACGGTACAATTCTACTTGCATACTGCATTTCGCTTGAATTAATTGGCAAATCATATCGAACAACAGCTGCAATTTGGTTTCAAGCATTTTTCACCGCATCGTACGTCCTCGTTGGAGTCATTTTATACTTTGTACGCCACTGGCAACAACTTCAACTGATAATCGCGATCCCACCTTTGATTTTAGTGCCTTTACTTTATTTTATACCCGAAAGCGTAATATGGTTACGTGCTCAGGGTAGAAACGCTGAAGCGGATGCGATAATCACTCGAATCAAGCAAGTAAACGGCGTCAAAACGTCGAAAATGAAGTATTTGGCAGCTTCAGCTGGAGAAGATTTATTCAGTAACAAAACACAAAGCCAGAACGTTCAACAGGATTTGCTCGAACAAAACCAAAACGCTCGAGGGGATTTATTCAGCAATGAAAAACAAAATGATGCCGGTGGCTTTGACGGTAAAGACGACAATAACGAAGCTGCACGACTTAAAGACATGACTGAACCCTGTCGGCCGACCAGATTTACAAGTCTTTTTTCGAACCGAATTACGATTCAACAAACATTAGTAATATTTTTGTCATGGTTTTCATGCTCTCTGACATATTTCGGTATTTCCATGAATATTTCGTATTTACCTGGTGATATATTTGTCAATTATCTCGTTTCTGGAGTAATCGAGCTTCCAGTGTTCATTTTCACTGCTCCAATGATGTCTCGCTGCGGGCGAAGGCCAACATTGATAGCTTTGTACGGGATTGGGGGAGCATGCAATGTAATAAGCGCGTTCGTTCCCCCTTCAATGGTCTGGCTTATCGTTGGTTTGACAGCAATCGGAAAAATGGGTTCAGCAGGTGCTTTCGCTGCGATTTATCAGTATTCTGCAGAAGTTTTCCTACCCCGGCTCGTAGCTCTGGTATGGGAGCCAGTTCGTGTATCGCTAGGGTCGGGTCGATCCTTGCTCCTCAAATTGCACTTTTGGGTACATTTATTGCACCGTGGGTACCGTTTTTAGTTTACGGCGCTGTAGCGCTTGCGAGTGCCGGTTCCATTTTTGTATTTGCACCGGAAACCAAAGGAAAATTGTTGCCTCAAACTGTTGAAGAAAGCATTGCGTTGTCGAAAAAAACAACTTTACCGAAAAAATGAAAATATACACCAATAAATGTGTAAAATTCTCATGTATGATTACGAGTTGCATATTATTCTTAATTATGCAGCTAATTTTTAAAATATATTTTATTTTTCATATTAAAAACTTTCTAATGTTCTTGGAGGCGTGGAAGTCATCACGTGTGGGTTCCTTTGTCTATTGATTAACTCAGGGCACAACCTGAGGTCTGCGTTTGGCTCTGGCCCCGGTAGAAAATGTGCCGGTAATTGTGGTAATTTCGGTAGTAAAATTTGGCAGAGTTTTACATAATTTTTTTGTTTGGAGCGTTGCATTTTAACTTTTGAAACAACTTTGAGGAATAAAGTATTCGAGATTTCCTAAAAAGTAAGCGTAGAACCAAAAGATTTAACGGTAACTTTTAGATATATGCTAAAATTAGCAAATTGAAGATCATTTTTTAGCTACATAATTTCGCTTCACCGACGGCTCCGGCAAATTTTTTTAACCTCCGGCTCCAATTGGAGATGACGTTTCAAAAATACCCGAGAATGTTTAACATGACATATTTTGAGTCAAGGATATTTAAAGAGTGAATAGACTCCAGGATATTTAAGATAAATATCTTTTGCTAACGTCTGTTCATGATTAATGACGGGTCCAAAACAAACACTGTGACCATTACAAATGTCAAAAAAGCACAGCTTCTTGTCAGTCCCACGTTAATATCATTGGTTTGGGTTGCACACGAAATGTCCGTCCGCTTTCGTTTTTCGGTAAGAGTTGACACAATTTTGCTCGCTACGGTATCCATGAGTTTTCGCTTTCCACGAAATGTCCACATATAGTTCTCGTTTTTAGAAAAATATGGTTGTAAGAATTTGGAAGTATTCAAAATTTAAATTTTCCCCAAAAACTTGTATTTTCCGGGAATATATATCCTTTCGATCCAAAATTTATATATCCTGCCAAAATTTGAAGTTCCCGACAAAATCTGTCTTTTCGGGTCAAATTCTGTATTTCTCGTCAAAATTAGAATTCTCCCGCAAAATTTAAATTTACTGCAAAATTTTGAATTTTCCGCCATTTATCGGTAATAGTTTGTGGTCCAACTACGTGGCTTTTATTAAGTGGACATTGCATGAAGTTCTTCACATATTTCGAACCAATTGCTCTCCAAAGTAATAAGCAAGCTTTGTGTTATGTGCTGGGTAACATAAAATGTCTTTTGAATGGTTTAAGCCGTTCTCTTAACTACATCAAATATTTGGACAATGTTGCTTGTGGTTCGAACCGTCTGCTCTGGATGTAAAGCAAAGCATTGGGTTTAGACTTATCGCCCGGAAAGTGAGTTTGGGCAATTTTTACATGGCAATGTAAATACAATAAAAATGTTGTTATATATCGGAAGAAGTACTAAGCTAGTTTCTTAAAAATCAATCACAAACTTTAACATAGGTAAGAAAAAACGCAAGCTTGGTAGGGCAGCAGAAGACTAAGCACTGGGTCTAAAAGTCGGAAATTTTAGAAATCAGTAGAAATTTGAACACCCAAATCCCTTACACATTTAGCTGGCTACTGTCAGCTTTGTACTTCGCAATTTGGCCGAGTTTTGAGGCTAAAATATCCGAAAATGTGAGTTCTTTCCATGTGCTATTTTAAAATGATAAGGTTAGGGTTAGTACGCTCTGGAGTGTTAAGACCGAGTTTTGCGAGTTTAATATAAGTGTCATTCAAGATAGGAACCAGGACTTCAGTCGTTTGAACTCAGCAGTTGGAAAAGTGTGCCTCCGGAGCAGGGATCGAACTCACAGCCTACGGACCATTAAGCGAATACTCTACCACTGTGCCGCGCAGCCCGCCTATTCATTCAACTGCCAAAATCGGTAATTTCAACGCAGTTTTTCTAAACAATAAGTGCGCGACGCAAATAACGCTTATACAAGCTGTCATGACCGTGGTTGCAGCATTGCAACAGGGGTTGGGGGGGGGTGGGTGTGTTGTTTTGTGTTTTTGGGGGTGTGGGGGGTTGTTTTTTTGTTTTGATATTTTTCATGATACGCAATGTGAACAAACTGCAACCTGTCGCTGATAAACCGCTGTTTCCTGGGTAAAAAGCAACATTTCCGCTAGCAACCAACTGAAAGCCGTAAATCTGGCTGAGAACTACTAAAATTCACGCAATTCCAATTAATTTCATCAAAGTACACAAACTCCGCAATATACGTAATATGACCGTTAAGTTAACTAAGATGTCGAAAATACGCGCCAAAATGTAGCTACGTTATGAAACAAATAATTAACCGAACATTTTCAAGGAATAAACTCGAAAGGTTGGCAGAAATTAGATGGGGAATTTTGATAGGACTTTTGGAAGATTTCAAAGTTTTAATAGGAAAATGGAATGCGCGACTAAAAATAACCCAGAATTAAGAAATGCCGAACATAGGCACAATATAAGGCGAGAAACCGGCACATTCATAAATTAGTAAAACGACTTAACTAAAACAAGAACAAAGCGACAGTAATGTCGCACAAAGGCGAGTTTGCGAGCGCTAGCGGCCATAGGGTGGCACATATAGTGCCCATCAGAACCCCGCCGTCGTGGTCACCATTCTTAACGTCTGGACTGGTCAAAACGGAGATTTTCGACCGCTCCGAAGGTAGGTATGGTCTAGGTCCAGAATTATCCTGTTACACGACAATACGGATTTCAGCGTTCCTGCGGCTCGTACACATCTTTTACACACGGTTTTCATAGTTTAATTGGCTAGCAATGCAAATACAGAACAAATAATATGTGAAATGATGAATAACTTTTGACCGGGGGTCTGTACGACCGGAATGTATACATATACGAAAAGTGCCACGTAAACGAATAAACTGCCCTAAATTTGGCCAGGATCTATCAAGCACAGCTCGCGTAATGGTACCACCGTGACAGAGAGTGCACACATGGGTACCACCCGACAGTACGGTTGTGCAGTCTTATGGGCATTGTATATAAGTGCTATGTTAGTGCGAAGTAGTTGAAATAATTGATCACGGCTGGATTCGAACCAGCATTCTTTGGCTAAACGGGCCAACACGGCTGGATTCGAAAAAGCGACCTTTGGCTAACCGGACCAACGTTCTTACCAACTGAGTTATTGCGGCACTGCTTCAACTACTTGTGCTAGCTGTTATATGCATTGCTTATAAGTGTACTACGCTGTGTACTGCATAGCTACTATATAAGTATTGCAATGAATACTTAAGACAGAACATTTACCACCGTTTATTGATAACTGCCGTTTTTGACGCCTGTCCTGAATATCATATATGTCATATTGCAAATGTTACGAAAAAACCATTCTACTAGGAAAATGTTGATGAGTTCCTTTATCACGAGTAAGACATTTACGCCAGGAAGATCATTAACGTATATGAGGAAAAGTAGTGGTCTCGAAACTTAACTTTGCAGTTCACCACTAATTAGAGGTATCAAATCATCCTGGACTGTTTGTCTTCGATTTTTAAACGTACGCTAAACTGTGTGTGATTAACATTTAGGTAGCAGCAGTCTAGGTCAGGAGTTTAGTAATGATATAGTATGCCTCACGCGATTTTGTCTAACCTTGTCATTATTTAACTCTAGTTGCAGGTTGTTCACAATTATTAAATAGTGATTGTATGTTCCAGTTAGGATTCGCGGTAGCGTTGGGATGTTTATTGAAATTGTCTCAGAGTAAAGAACTACCGACATGCAAGTTGGTAAGTTACATTAAACGCTACTAATGCGAATACATATGCATCACCGTTTGTATAACACTGCAAATATCGATTTCTTGTTGGTCACGGGTTTTTTTAGATTGACTACTTTTAGACTTTTCCTAAAATACTATAATCAATTCATATTCGTTGCAGAAAGACTTCAAATACACCTACACCAGCTGTGACAAATACGGAGGTCGATGGCGCGTCGCTGTTCCAGAACCGGACACTTGCATTGGTGGCAATCCACCTCCTCCAGTACGCGGAAAAAATTGCTGTAAGATTTTATTTTATTTTGAGCAGTCTGGCCGTTTGGCTTGCTTTGCATTACCTATTTTTTATGTTGCTTGTTTCTCTGAACCGATTTTGATAAACTTTTTGTTTGAAAGCCTGCTGTCTTGAGGTGTTAATCTCGCATTGGTGGTTTAAAATAATGAATTGTTTTTGGCTGCAGGCTAATTTGCATAATTGGTTAAGCCTAAATTTGGACTTTTTAAGATATTTCACCAATTATTATGGTTACAAGCAATATAATATCAGTACTAAAGGTTTTTGGGTGCGAGAAATATAAATATATTGTTTACAAACCTCCAAAAACGATAAATGAAGTTAGCTAATAACTAATTAGCATATTAGCTTCGTTGCTTAAGTGTGTTCGAGCTTTGCTCAATACATGTAGCTCCACTACGACTGGTATATTTGTTTTGGTATTTTTGTAGTTTCGCCATAGTGGAAAAGTTAGTTCTAGGTTTAGAGGCTTAGGCTTCAGCTATACTTGAGCCATTTGTGTTGGGGAGGACTTTTCAGCTGTGTGGGTGGACTACAAAACTGTAATTGTGTTTAGCCTTTTCGTGTTCACCCGGGCAATATTTGGACATGGCAACACAAGCATGTGCACCATGTGATGCGGGTAGTTACAGTCTGGGTGATGGCATGCTTTATGACAGTTGGGACGACAGTAATTTGCCTGAAGGATTTTCAATCGCTACTGGAGAGTCACAGATTACGAGATTTTTTGAGGCGGCCACCGCTGGGTTTTCTTCGGCTCAATCCACTGCATCAAATGGCCACGATTCTAATGCGTTTGCTGTCAATTGTTCAGAGTTAGTGTTAATGTTACCTAAAATATGAAAAGTTGTAAAATGTTTCCAGAATAAGTTGGAAATTGCGTACAAATGCCAAATTTTCTCACTCGTAAACTTTCACCATATCAACATCAACGTTGTCGCCTTACATCTCATGACATGCGCCTGTTAATGCTATGTCGTAATGTATAAATGCATGTACAGTACAGGGCCAAGTTCAGTGGCTTAACTATTATATGTTAAACGGCTGAAACACCCAATAATTTTGCCTCGACTTTTTCTGCTGTAATAACTTGTGATATTTTATGTTCTTTTGTTTTGATTGGAGTTTCATAATTCCATGAACTGCCGTTTTAAAAATTGTAATAGCTTTGGGACAACTCTGATGTTGCTGATGGAAAATGTTTTTCACCCCCTTGCAATGGATGCACGAGTAAACAATTCGGTGTACCTCCCGTAATTTCCCAACTGCCCCTTCCTCGAATTTTCTTGAGTACCACATGAGTATTGAACCGCCTGGCCCGAAAATAGCATTAGTTTGTGTACGTTTTGGCTCTGATTGTTATCTGTCATAGTTTTTTTTACATTTTATGTATTTTTAGTTGCGGTTGGATCACAGAAGAAGGCTTTTTAATATATCGAGCTTGTTCAGGATGTGAATCGTCGCTTAGTTTAACGGTGAAATTGGTTCGTGCAGGCAGTGTCGCATTTCGATATCACTATACTCATCGGTCGTTGTTGTTTAAATTTTTCGTTAGTTTTTCAATTTTATTTTGTTGCAAGATTTACTGTTTTTGTTTTGATAATGTAACTGAAGGTTTAACTTTATATCAGAGTGCAACCGGCTATTAATTTACGGATGCTATAACTGTATACGGATATTAGTTTTTTGCATGACATTAAACCGGTGCCGGTCCGGATATCCGGTCACGCCCTCACTGTTTTTCAGCGGATCGTTTTGGTTGTGTTACATGTGATTTCATCGTGTATGTTTATGGGAGGAATTGTTTCGAAGAATTAAAGGGAATGTTTTTGCAATTCAGTTTTGTTAATATTTTTTGGTATTTTTTTTGAGTGTTTAGGTCCAAAATGAACAGTGCTTTACGAGTGATGGTGTGTTTGGCAATGATAAATCATTGAACGTGCTACCGGAATCGAATCAGCAATTTTGGAGAACACTTAAGGTGTGCAAATGTTTGTGAAAATGCTTTATGCTCAAATTGTGATTTTACGATTTTAAATTATTTAAAATGAAAATTGGTTAAGTCTTAAAGAGGGTACATGCAAATACTTTCTATCTTTTGTCTAACATCTTAAGAAAAGATACATATCGATCGTTAAATTTATCTGCAACAGGTCTGTCAGGATAGTACATACTTTTGGACAAATTTAATGCCGTTGTCTAAGCGTTGTCAGGTGTAAATAAATTGCTGTATGTAAGTTATAGTGCAAGCAGCATATCGTACATTTTTCGTTACTGAACTGTTTCAGGTTAAGCTTAACGAAGGCCAGTCGGTAATTTCGTGGCGAATTTCGGTTGCGCTAACGAAAAGTTTTGCCGGAAAGCATTCAGCACTTACATCAAATCCTATTGCTATTGATGCCATTAAATTGCGAGGTAATAATGACAACTACAACAATGTCATGCGTTAATTCTACGTAGCTAACAGCTATATTGGTAAATCTGGAATATCCACAATATGTAATTTAACCAGTGTTATAGCTGTTGTGCACGTGTTATGATAGATAAACAAGCAAAAATGATAGATAAACAAGCAAAAATGTTCTCAATTTAAATACAAACTTGAAACTTAGCATATGTGTAAGCGAAAGGCTGGACTTATAAAAAAATTAAGTTCGAAGTTTAAATACAAAAATAAAACTTGAGTCAAAAATTGTGTATGAATGAAAATTTCGACAGAACAATACCCCCATGTCATGTGTTGGGTACATTTGTTTGGTTTACTAATGCATTCTTTGCAATGTCAATATCTTCTTTTAGGCCTTGGTTATACAACAGTGTGTCATGAGTGTCCTCCAGGTTCTTTTAGTCAACGCGGCGCTACGCGATGTACAGCGTGCAATGCAGGCACATTTGCTGGATCTGGTGGCTCATTTTGTCAGCCGTGTCGCTTATTTGAATATTCAGGTTAATAATATTTTTGTTAATTTTAATTTTAGGTGAAGAAGTGCTGTTATAGTTGGGTACTTTCAGCGGCAATTAGTGCCATAGCTACTAGCTAGTTCACCAGAGCAGTGTTTGTATACTACAGAAAACGGTTTTTTTAATTTCGCAACAAAACCAGGTGGCTGTCAAGTTTTCGTTCTATTCATTTTAGGTCCAGGCTCAGACCGCTGTTTTCGTAGGCCGCCTTGCAGAAAAACTGATTATTACGAGTATTATGAACCGTGTGATGAAAATGGAATGGTAACGTTCTCTGCGAATGCCCGCAGATTTAAAATTTTAAAATTGGTTTAAATTTCAATGAAATTTTGCGTTTTGTTTAAAATTTGTGTTTTTATACAGCGCATTATGTTCGTGAACCGAAAAATTTATTTCAATTTTCTTTTTGCAATATTATTTGTGAAATAACCCTAGTTGGAGATAGGTATTCACTTAACCTGCTGTATTTTAGATTTTCATAATCCACGGAAGCGAAATGTACTTTCGATGGTTTATTTTCGGCGATTGCCAAGGTTTACATACTATACCCATGACAGCTTTTTAGCTTTTATTGTCATTTTTAGTAAAATATCTTAACTTACACCGACCAAATTTTAATAACGGAATTTTTAATTCCGTTAAAAATTTGCCGTAACGGGAAGGTGAAGAAATGTCGGAACCGGAATTACGTTTGCACCCTGACTACAAGTAACAAGGATTAATGATTTTTGGTACGTGTTTTAGACATACTTAAGTTACCGTTGGATTGAACCCAAGATTTGCTTAGAGTCTTTACCTGATTCTTCGGTACGTGCTTTGCCGCAAAAAACCAATGAAGGTCGCCGGTGTCCACCTTGTAATCCTGGCATGTCTCCTGATGGCAACGCGTGCAAAACTTGTGGCAAAAATTATTTTTCTGACGGGAGCAGAGGTAAACCAGTTTCGGAGTTTGTGTTTTTCAGTGCTACTTTAGGGAGGTAGCCAAGATGAACTTAGGGTCATCATTTCCTATTTGGCAGTATTGTCAATAAGTTTTTGGAAACTTATTCAGTTGTTGGTGACAGAAGAAACCGACCTTTCGAAGTCTATATCTAACGCGACCACCATCGAGTACTATTTTTTATTCTTGTTTAGTCTGAACTGGTTTGTGAATTCGATTGAACGATGATTTCCGAGTAAATATGAAAATTGCCACAATTTTGTTTTAAATTATGACTCATTGAATGTTCACAGGGTTCCGCCTCAGTTTCTTTTCTGGCCGAGAGTCACGCAGAAATTCGATCTGTTGCTGGTGCGGTTATTCGCTGATTGTAATATTCTGACAGTGGTTTCACATAATAATATTAATCTGTTAATGCTTTATCTACTGCTTTTAGCTTGCCAAAAGTGTCCTGTGAATACGATTCCGAACTACAGTTATCAGTATCGATGGTGGAACCAACTGCCCACGAATGTCAAAGCCGGATGTCGGTATATTGGAGGCGAGTCTGAAAGCAAGTGCATATTCTGTTGTTGTGTAGTTCTTGTTTTAATCTAAGTTAGTGAAGGTTAACTTTTAATTTTTAAAAAAATTGACCGACACGACTTGAAATGAAACTTAAGAAAAAGTTGCTGCTGAGTTTCGAAATCCGATTCTTAGAAGCTGAAATGAGGTTCTTTGTGGGTTTGACCTAGAATTTATATTCGCTTTTGAATAATATTGTACTGTACTAATCTAATTGCTTGGATGCTACTTAAACAATAGTTTATTTAGATGGCGACGGTGGCGCATGTAATAAACATTTAAAACCGTGGCAACTCGCCAATAGTCAAATTCACACAACGCATACGCGTGAGAAAAATGTTTTGTTTACATTGTCGTTGGACGTCGGCCAAGGATTTGACAACCCGTTTTTATTTGGCGAGGCGTCCGACGATAACCCAATTGCCCATGTTGTGTTTGTGTTTGAAACGCGATGTATTGGTGATTGCACGTTTTATTTTATGGAGGTATGTGGACCTTGTGTTTTGTTATTTAAGGGCATGTTCTGTATCTAAACATGTTGTATATATCAGGCTCCCGCCGGAATTCGAAAATACCTGAGAGGATAAGTTTATTGGTTGTGTATTGTTTTGTTGTGTGAAAGTTAAGATGTTACAGATTGTTTGGAATGACAAAAAGTAAATATTATTGGTTTAGTCAAGTGTAGTTATTGTAAGTATTTAATTAGTGCAAATATTGTTTTTTGTTTTAGATTTTGAACTTTGGTTATGGTTTATATATTTGAATTTGTTGAATTTTGCACTGCTAGCGTTTTGTTTGTTTCAGGAACCGAAAGATGGTGGCGATCCAGTTCCACTTGGGACATGGAACGGCGCAGTGTCGAAGACGTCGTATAGGTCAGATTTAACAAGCGTATATGGTCTCAACTCTTTCACCAGTTAATGATAGTTTGTTACTTTTATACCAATGCGTTTGGAGCCTTCCAAATTCAGTACATTCTAGAGCATTTCACTTACGCTTTGCTAATGTGAAAACCTTGAAATCCGAAGCTGTGGACTTATTACCAACACAAACAATAGCTGCTACACACAGGCTGTTGATCATGTAACTCATTGAAAATGGGAAAAAGTTAACAATGTTTTGCAGCTTTGTTGTTAAATTTAAATTTATTAAGCAAACAATAACACTGCTGTTGTGGAAATTTAAGTCATTTTGTGACACGGCGTGATCCAACCGTTTTCACATGGCTGTTTATTCGAAGCCCACGAATTAGCGTAGACGCTGGTTTTGATGGATCCGTGGACTCAGGTTCAGAACAATCTCAGACTGAAATTGACGCTCATTTTGCGGATGAAGCAATTGTTGCCGGAGATGAAGCGGTGATGTTTTTGATTAATGTGACTAATGTTCGTGACGGTGGTGCGTCGGCGTGTATGCCTTGTCCGAAGTCGTACGGCAGAGAGTGAGTGCTTGGGCCGATATTCTCAAATGATTAATAGCACAGGGTTTTTTTAAGAAGTCTCGCTGTGTTTTGAGTGTGTTTTTAAATTTAAGGGAGTTTTTCTGATAGAATAAGCTTTCTAAATACTGAAAATAGCTGTAGTGACTACTAAATAGGTGAGAGGTTAAAACTATAATATATTTTTATAATTTTCTTCATCCCGTTGCATTTTGCTACGAAAATTACGCTATAGTTATGTAATTTGAATTTAGATTTTGACGATAAGATTATATTCCAGCAAGTTTATAATTATACGCCAATCAATAACTCGAGAAGAAATTCGTTTTTAAGTCCGTTTTAGTGCATTTTTCAAATTTAGTGCGTAAATGTGCGAAAAAATCCGATATAGCGCCTATCAGGTCTCCTGTAACTAATGGTGATCTCGACAGATAAGAACAATTTTTGAATTCGACTTATATACCCGAGTAGTGCGCGGTATATTATATCAGGTCACTGTTTCAGTTCGTTTGACTGAGAGGGGACCTATTACTAGGCGGTAATAGGTAATACATATAATTGAGAGTGCTGGCCCTGCTGTCTACGAAGGCGTATCTAGGATGCTTCGTTACTTTCTCCCCATATAAAGGTGCCACACACAAAGACTGGAATAATAAAATAAGGTGAGGCTTAGGAATATTAAAATAATTTAGGTTCATCTATTAGATGCTGGTTTCAGATGCGTACCATGTCCGCATGGTCAGTACGTGGAGCCAAACACACACGAATGTCTGGAATGCCCTGAAGGAACTTATTTGAATACGTCACAGTCAGGCGGTGGAATTAGTGTAGGAGTTGACGCTTGTGTACCGTGTGGACCAAATTTGAAATCGAATCACGGCGCCTCGTGCGTAACTGATTGTCAGTTGGAATTTGACGGCCGACAGTATAATTATTCGTCGCTCAAAGGGTAAGTTTCACAGCAGGTTGTGAACAGATGTTTGAAAATGCGGAGCTGGGTATAGGGGCGGGCTGAGAGGGCAGCATGACGTGACAGCATTCATAACACCAATTCATTTAATTTTGTCTGTAACGTTTCGGAATTTAGTCGTTTTTTATTTCGGAATCGGAGTCAGATGTCGTTTTTCTCCTGATACTAAACCTGAACTAAATATCCGATCGCATACTCGCTAGCGGTTTGGTGATGGCGGTGACTGGGACGGTGTATCTCAGGCTGGACTTCAAAAATTCATAAGATTAAATGCATGAAATGCATTGTGGGGACTGAAAGTTTTATAAAGAGCTTGGGATAGTTACAAACTTACAGTATTTCCTTTTTTTGACGGCTTTAATTAAAAATATTAATATTTTGTTCTTAATTTTACTTTTTTGAATTTTAGATCATATTCGGTTAATGGAATGCGGATTTTTGGCCGGGATGGATCAATGTACTATCACGTTTTTAATATCAGTGTTTGCAGCAGTGAACGGGTTTTGTGTCATGAAAATGCAACTTTTTCAGTAAATGTAAGTTAACGGATACGTATTTTCTCTCTTGTCGAATTCTTCAACCCTTTATTCAATGTCTGTTACGTCTCCATGAACGAATTGTAGTGTGGTTTTCAACTAAAAGTTTCTTAATTTTGTTTAATTTAACGGCGTTCTGATGTGTGTCAGAAAATTTCTGGATACGGTATGTAAAGTCATTGCTGAGAGACCAACTTGTCGAACAGCAGTCATGTTTTCTTGGGAGGGGGCTTCTGCAATTAATAGCATGATTTATGCTGTAAAAAGTTGCCCAGCGAAATTAAATTTCGATCGAACAGGAGTTCATTTTCACTTTTAGCTTCAAAAACATGCCATGTATGAAAGTGTTGCTGCGATGCTGTGTCGAGAAACGGCCGTGCCGCCTATGACTCCTGAAAGCAGTGTGATGTATATGAATGCATTCGGGTAAGCATTTGTTTGGTTCGAATCGTGTTCACTACGTTGCAATTTACTGTATGTACAAGTTTAATCATTGAGTGGATCATTATTCCTGTCTTTTATAGGTTCCACATGAGCCCACGGGAGTTCTAATGGGGCCACTAAGCCCTAAGCCTCCAACAAGGAGCAAAACCATAGCTCAGTGTTAAGATTGGGGGAAAGTTACATAGCATGGCTAGTTTTCTTCGTGTTCATAGGCAAGGGATAGGGCTTGAGATCTGCTTCGTTGATAAAGTTTAACCTCCGTAAAAATATTGGGCCTTGTTCGTGAACTATGTGAAAGTTCTGCACGCTTCCTGTTTTTTCGTCTCTTCCTTCTGATATTCCTGGCTGGTTACCCACCTGGTGTCAACTATATTTGTTTATATGGCTTTGTTTGAAACAAAAAATGAAGTTGTGACTTGGGTTGTTTTTATGAGCTTGGTTCAAAGTGATTTTGGAAGATGTATTATTATTATTATTATTACTGTTATTATTATTTATATTATTTTTTTATTATTATTATTATAGCATCGCAGACGAGCTAATAGGCATATCAACAAATGATCACTTGAATCGCTTCAAAGTTAATAAAGATTTTATTGGAAAAAGTCAGTTTTAATATTGCTGAATTTGTGTAATCTTCAAGTGGCTATAGCACTTATCCCAACAGTTAGAAATACGTTTTTAAATATTCGGTTTCTACAGTTAAATCATACGTTATACAACTGCAACCAAAACGTCATTTTGATAGCAAATATATTTAGTTTATTGTGGCCTTTGCTTTCAGTGAACATTCTCCTTAACCCCTATTCAAATTCTCCTTAACCCCTATTCAAACGTGCAACTGGAATGTGCAAGTTTGGTCACAAAGTAGCTTTGAAATTCGTGCAGCTGCAAGTATTTCACCATAATTAATGCAGTTAAATTTAACTCGCGCGTGTAAACGCAGTTGGAAGTCGCTTGAAAATGCACCTGCATATTGATTGGTTGATCGAACACTGTGTTGTTGTACGCTTCTTGAATTAATTCAGACATTCTGTGTTTATTCAAGAAGGTTTAATGAATTCAAATATCAAACTTTCTTGTTTGATATTTCGCAGTCCACGGGGATACTGAATGGATTAATTTTTTTATTTTAAAGCACTTAATAGAAAGTGTATCAGTATGAAAGCGTTTACGAGTCAGGAAATTTTTAGAGTAAATCCTTTTTCACGCGTGAATGTTTCTTGTAGCTAAAACTTGCAGCTGCAAGTCTTGTAGGAAGATTCATTCCAGGAATTAGCAGCTGCAATTTATTCATTATCAATATACGCCAGGAATTAATTATGGTTTCAAATAGCCTTGCAAGTCGAATTAATTCATATTATTCCCCAAACTGATAATTTATAGCTTCTGCTTGATATTTGTTGCAGTCGTCTGTAAATTATAGCCTATAAATTCATGTCAAGATTCATAATGAAAGTGATGTATCTTTGCAGAAACTTGCAAATGCGAGGAATTTGTGGGAATTGCAGCTGCGAGTTTTCACTGCAAAACCTCGTGCGTGTGATAGGGCTTTAGCTACCTTCTCAACCGTAACTATAACTGCAGTGCTGCTTGGAGTGAGTAATTAATTGTGTATGCGCTACTAAACAAAACATTAATACTAATATTTACCATTGTTTTAGGCGAATATACAGACGTTCATTTCTACTATCAAAGCAGAAAGTAACATTTTCTTCTTTGTTCTTCCTAATAAGTAAAACTGTATGCAAATACTATGTTACAGCAAACTGATGGTCTGTAAGTACGGCGTAAAGGGATATCTGTTTCCGGTAAAAATCGGTTTCTGTTTCCGTTATATAAATGCTGGAAATTCCGTTACTGTTACGCTCAAAATAGTTAGAAATAATGTAAAGCCTGTCATTTTGGGGTGTTGACCTCGCATTGGGGTTTTAAAATTTTAAGCCGTATATTAGCTACAGGCTATTTTGCATAATTGATTAAGCCTATATTGGGACATTTTAAGATATTTCGCCAATCATTACGGTTACAATCAGTGTAATTTCAGTAGTAAAGAGTTTTTGGGCCCGAAGAATCTAAATAAATTGGTTACAAACTTCCAAAACCGATAAATGAATAGTTAGCTATTAACTAATTTGCATATTAGATAATTGCTTAAGTGTGTTCGAGCTTCGCTCAATGTTTTGGTGCTTTTATAGCTTCGCCGCAGTGGAAAAGTTTTGCTTTGGTCTAACCGATAATTGAATAGTTAACTAATAGCTAATTTGCATATTACCTTAACTGATGAGCCTCAGTAAGGACTTTTTAAATTATTACACTAATTATTTGGATTACTGAAGGTTTCTCAGTGCGAACAATCTGAATGAATTGTTTATAAACCTCCAAAACCGATAATTAGTTAGCTAATAGCTAATTTGAATATTATATTAATTAGATAAGTCTAAGTCAGGACTTTTAAAATTATTTCACTGGCTCAATACGAAGTTCTACTACGACTGGTCTATAACCTTACGAATTTCGGTTCTTACGACGTTTTTTCTCTAAAGTTTTAGAAACCCCGGGGGAATATTTTCACTTCTCAATTGTGTTGGCGGAAAAACAAAAAAATCTTTTAAACTTTTATACTTCAATATCCTTTTGAGTTATTTCGAACACCATCTATTTCCGCTGGTTATACGTTTACACCCTGACTGTATACTTAACTAAATTGCGCATTCAGAAACGACAAATGAGTTAAGCAATATTGATTTCGGACTACAAAATTCATTAACAAATGCTTTAGTATAAAGTCTTAGTTAAACAGGGTTTCAGAACTGTGAGCTGTATCAAATCAGCATACTTTATATGTCTGCCCTAAAACCTAAAAGTGCTCACTGCTATGGCAATTTTTTTAGAGCAACGGCGAATTGCCCTGAAGGCCGTGGCTCAATTCTTACAATGCGGTGCGATCCATTGCGGAATGAAACTGAAGTACTTTACCTAATTAGGATGCTAGGCACAGCCGTCATAGAGGGAGGTTGGTGATCTGGGCAAATTCCAGTTTCAACGATACGGTTTGGAGAGACTGGGATTTTTAGAAAGAAAATTAAGCGGCGCCCAGTTGAAAAAATATTAATGGGTTTACTAACCAAAAATGAATTTCAGTATGCCCAAATACTGAATTGTGTGTGAAGTGTGTATTAGCTTTGAGTTTCAAGCGGTAACTGTTCAATGAGATTGTTGATACAACCATTGGTTTCTACTTTGTCCAATTTAGTGACCCGCACATTGACATCAGTTTCATAAGTTATATGTTTAAAATTGACTTACGTTAGAGTCTGCTTAAGTCATGTCTCTACAACTCTCACCTAATAAATTTTAGGTTGTTATTCCACCGAAATGTCCTGACGGCACTTGCGATGGTTGTACGTTTCATTTAATGCTTCGATCGCGCCACGCTTGTCCTGTTTGTCGTTATGATAAAGATTATAGAAAAATTATGGGCGAATGCAAGGATGGCAAACAAGAAATTCACTATATTCCCGAGAAGTTAGTTTGGATTCATTTTGATTCTGAGACATGGAACTTTATTATAGTGTTTGTAGAAGTGAAAATTCGAAGTCTTAAACAGGTTAGATTTCGATTGGCTTAAGTTGGCTTGAAAGTGTTTGTCATCTGAGGGATTCAGAGATATCTTAATTGCTTTGTCAAACGTTACTAATGTTTTAAAATGGAAGAAAATGAAGTAGAATGTTTCTAAAAGATGCATTATATTCTAGAGATGTTGGTTTTTTTATTTAAACTCTGGGGAAAAGTTGCGTAATAATATTGACAAAATTGTTGTAAATCGTTCGTTTTTGATTGATTTCCTTGTGTAAATGGTCTATTTGTAATTTTAGGCATTGTGTATTGGCTGGAAATAACGAAGCGAAAGTGGAAACAAGACGTTGTACATTGTTTACCAAATCTGTAAGTGAACAAAATAATTATTTCGTTGTATTTTCCATTGTTGGCTGAGGTAGGAATTTGTACTTTAGCTGCACAATATGACTATGCTTGTGATGTAATAAATCTACTGGTAGGTTTTGACACATTTTTCAGTAGGCTGTCATCTCCCTATTATCATTGCTTGAGTTTTTATGGCTGTTTCATGTACGTTGCAATTCGGTGATTTTTATCTTGTGCAACTGTGCGTTAGTGGTGAAGGGCGTGGGTGTAAAGTTTTGGTGTCGTGGATCGTAGTTTTAGCTTTTAATCCATAATCCGTAGTGTTACGAAAGAGAATATAGAGGGATGTTCTCAAATCCAATTAAACATCGAGACAGTCTTATTTGATTTTAGGTCCAGGTTGTGATTGGTGTTTCAAGCGGCGTTGGGCTTTTACTTGTGATTTTTATCATTTATATTTGGAAGAAAAATCGAAAGTAAAACGGAAAACATTGTGTTTTAAATTTGAGACGTAATTTGTGTAAATTTATAATTAGGAAATAGAGCTGTTCGCTGTTCCGAGGCTATTATTTTTACCGGAGTTGCGTCCGGCCAAGGTCAGGGTTTCAAAATAATGTATAGTTGTTGTTTAATAAATAAGTTATTTCAACCGTAAATTTAGACGGAATCAAGTGGAAGCAATGGCTTTGATGTGAATCAGACTTGGTTAGGTTCTTGTGTACAGACATTCAAATACAAAATGTTAACATTTTTGTTTTTCGTTTGTACAAGTTTTGCATTAATTAATTTTTTGTTTATTTTTGTCAGATTAAAATAAAATTCAAAGCAGTTGTAATTTTATTTCTTATACAGCGTATAGTTTGTTTTTTCTGACAGATTGGAATACAAATATATGCGATTGGTTTCAACGAAAAAACGCGGTGGAAATTCTCGGGGTCGAAACGCGGATGGCAGTGTCAACGCGAGATCGTCGCTTCATTCGATCGGTGGTGGAAACGACGAGGATGACGAAGATGATGACGTCATTCCTGGGGCGGAATCGTGTGCGCTGGCGGATGATGATGATGACGACGTCATTGATGATGGGAATGATGATGGTGGAGATAGAGTGGATGGAGCGAATCAGATCGGACAGCCATGGGTTGATGAGCAGAGGGTAAGTAGCCGATTTGTCGCGAGACCCCAATAGAGTAGGATTTGTGCTTAGACAACTTTTTATGCTTTGGCTTTGGGTTCGAAATGTGCCTCAGATCACTGGGTGTCTCAACGAATAGGCACTGGTATAGTAAACGGATTGAATAGTCGTATTGGGATCGGTTAAAAGATAGGTGAGCATTTATGTATCTCCAGCACATCAGATGGGGCAACCGTGGTACGATGAAAATTGGGTAAAATTCAAATGGTTAAAGCATTTGTTTTTAGTTTAGTAGTTGCTGCAGTGTTGAAAACACACTGCGCAAAAAGGAGACTAAATGAGAAGAAAAAATAAATTCGTCAAAATTATGTTATCGTAACCTCAAAATATGATTGATGGATTGGGTGCTGACAGGCTGTTTGAAATAAAAATCTTTTCTAGATGGCCTTTCTCTTTTCTGGTCTGTACATATTTGAAATTGTTCGTTTTGAAGGTGACATTCGAAGACGCGAAAGCGGGTGGTAGGCGAATTTTCAAGAAAATGCGGTTTAGCGGTCGTAACAGACGGGTAATGTTTAATAATAACAGTATACAGTGTTTTGTGTTAGTGTTTCTATTTTGTCATAAAATAAGAGAGATTGTAGGTTCAGCTTCATAGGTAAGAGTTGTAATTGTACTCAGGTCTGTGAAAATATAAATTTCGTGCTCCAATGCTCATTATTCGGAATATGTCATTTTGTGGACATAAAATGTTTTAAATTCGTTAATTAGCAAAATCTAACATCAGATGTCGATAGTAAGCTTAAGAGTGATTCAGTTTCAGAATATTATGTTAGGATTTTGTGAACAGAAGGATTATTAAAATATGCTAAATAGTTGGTATGTATTTTTTGGTTGATAAAGTCTATTTGGAAGTTTATCCCAGTTGCTGTTATGCAATCTTGCCGTATTTATAGTGTTTTCTTCTTTTTCAGGATGATCCACAAAGAGTCAATTTAACGTTGGATATGGACGATTGAAGACAACACATTTGGGCAACTTTTTGACTGAAACATTAAGGATGAGCTTGATGGACCGCAAACTGGTCCATGAAGTGAATTATTTTAGATGCGGATTTTTGGAGTAAACATACCAGGTTTATTTCGTAGTTTGTGTAAAATTTATAACTTATTTATTTGCTCAGTAGAGGATTATTTTCAATAAATGCGATATTATAAAATTTATTTTGAAATGTTCAGTATAAATTAGTGGAATTGTTTTGACTTTTTTAAATCAGAGTTTAATTGTGTGAGAGTTTAAGACATTTTAATATTCAAATATTGCTTTGATGTAAAATAATGATGTAATTTCACGCTAAATAATAATCACATGGTGCATAGTTTGTGGATAGACTGCGCATTTGAAATATTTTATTTATTTTGTCGTTGTCAAAGGTAGCGATTTGTTTTGAAATGAGATGATATTTAGGTTGCAAATTTACGTTCCATATTGTTTCACCGTATATTTTGTATATTCCGATATCCCCATTATTATAATCGACGTGCGTATTAATCCACATTCACACGTGCAAGTTTTTGCAGCGAGAACTCGCAGTAGCAACTTGCAGGAAATACTTTCAACAGCAAGTATTTTCAAAGGAACATGCCGATTGACCAGTCAAACTGCAGGTGCAACAAATTCAAGCGACTTGCAAGTGCGTTCACAGATGCGAATTAAATAAAGTAGCATGAATTTCAGTGAATAATTTAACGCTGCAACAACATCAAATCTGCTTTGTGGCCAAACTTGCACATGAAAGTTGCACGTGCAAGTTTTTGCTGCAAAAATTTGCACGTATGAATTGGGATTTACTTAAATTTTGTTTATTTGCCTACATTCCGAACTGAATCTCATTTGTTTGGCTTTTTGTTTGTGTGAAATGTTTTTAAAGTTTGTGTTTCCGTTATTGTTGTATGCGGGCGAAATAAATCTAATATTGTAGTAAAATTTTGTGAACCTGTAAGCGGACGTTTCAATTATAGTTTTGGTATAAGATCAAACGGTTACTTCTTGTCTAAAGCAACGCTTTAACTTGTTATTGGACGAACAGGTGTACGGTGCCGGCATGCAATACTTTTATGCTAATTGGTTTTAGCCAAAGATATTTTATTTTCTTAATTGTTGTTTTTTCCTATTATTTTTTAGTGTTTTCTTGTGTTCGATGCTTAATTTGGCGTTAGAATTCAAAATTTCACAAAACAATGCTCAATAGTACTGTCCGAAAGTAATGCAAACAGCATCACTGCTACGTTTCGTTGTGTTGGTGTCTTTAGGTTTTCTGGTTCGATTAGATTACCAAGTATTCAACGAGGTAAATATGTTCTGTTAGTTGTTTTTGACATCACAAGCCTGCGTAGTATTAACTTTAGTTCTAGGAATTCGTTTAATATCCTGTTGTGAACCCTGGTCACGTTTTTGGGGGTTGTCGTTTTCGCGTGAGGTAGCATTACGGTAAGCTCAGGCTTTAAACTAATTTTTACGCTTGGGTTTAGGTTTAGGCTTACACTGATCCGTATGTAGGTTAAGCTTTGGTACATGCTTGTCGAATGTTACATTCTTATCTGTAGTGATATCTGTTTTGGCTGTTATGTTGTCTAGTCATGTGGTAATATTTTCCGTTTTTGGATGAAGTATATTTTGTGAATATGATTTTATTCATAGAATTGTGTAAGTAATTCGTGTTTCAAAGGGTTTTTTAGATGCAAAACATTTCCGATGTCACAATTTTCGGATGTATTTCGCAATCAACTAAAATACAACTGAAATTAGTGCCTGTATCTTGGGGTCTGGACATTTATTGAAGACTGTGTTGGCTTCAAATGGACACGAAAGGATTCACAAAACCAAGTTTGTACTCATGTGCACATTGCATGAAATACATAAAAATTATATAAGACATAAAATTGGAACTGCATATGCAATAAACACGTAATACTGCTGTGGGATTGGGGCCAGGACTCGAGTGATACCTTTGATATGGTGCAGTCCTTATGATATGCGACTTATTACAGAATCATATAAAACAAAATACGGCGAGTTGTATAGAAAAAAATCGGGATTTAAAAATTAATTCAATATCACGTAAAGTATACTAAGTATGAGCAACTTAACGCAAACTGTACCGTGAATTAGTACACAATGCGCAGTGTTTAACAATTACTACGCTTGTGAAAATACGAAATCTGTACAAGGCGCGAAACTGCATTCGGGCACTAGCGACCTTCAACGATTCCCTCCCGTGCGGTTACAGTTCGTCGAATGTTGGCTTGAAATTGAAAATAATCATGTGAGAATGGGCTAAAACTGTCTTGATTGGCTTTGCTTGCCAGTAAATTGTTTGACCCTGGCAAATAGTTTATATCTGTTTTGTTGTCCAGTCTTGTGTGGTGTCATTTCGCTTTATGTATGCAAAATTTTTTATCTGAGTATATTTGTTTTTATTTATAAGCGTGTAAAATCACTTTCGTGTATATGTATGCTAGTAATTTTGTAACAATAATTTTCCATTACGAAAAGGTATATTTTGATTATTAGAAATGTGTTTGAAAGTGTTTTTGACCCGTTTACTTGCCATACATCTCTATAGTTGCCATATCATATCACAAATATTTATTGTTTGCTTAATGTTTT